>OX122909.1:3666858-3803040 GCA_944738965.1 Nebria brevicollis | reverse complement strand
AAATATATTTCTCTGCTATTGGCATTTTAACTCTGGTATTTGCGTATGTTACAGCAATATGTCTCATTTGAAACGAATTTGTATCAATATCTGAACATATTTAATGGAGGAATACAACATTTTAGGGAAATACGCAAGGAAATATATTTCTGTGCTATTGGCATTTTCACGCTTGTATTTGCATATATTACAGCAATATGTCTCATTTGAAACCAATATGTATCAATATCTGAACATATTTAATGGAGGTCTAACACATTTTAGTGAAATACGCAAGGAAAAATATTTCTCTGCTATTTGCATTTTAACGTTTGTATTTGCGTATATTACAGCAATATGTCTCATTTGAAACGAATTTGTATCAACATCTGAATATATTTAATGGAGGTCTACAACATTTTAGTGAAATACGCAAGGAAATATATTTATTTGCTCTTGGCGTTTTAAAGCTTGTATTAGCGTTTATTACATCAATATGTCTCAATTGAATCGAATTTGTATCAATTTCTGAACATATTTAATGGAGGTCTACAACATTTAAGTGAAATACGCAAGGAAATATATTTCTCTGCTATTGGCATTTTGACGCTTGTATTTATTGAGATGTACGCGTATATAGTTAAGAGTCAATCAAAATACAGTATATTGTATATATAGATTTTATTATGTTACATGAGGCACTATTTGACATTGCTTAAAAAAAGGCAAAAGGCAAGTGTTAGTATATGTGTTTAGTTACATAGCATACTACGACGTTCATTTATAGCTAGAAGCGTAAATCATGTTTCAACACTCTCCCTTGATTGGAGCGTTGTCATCAATCAGTTTTTGCGAGATGCCCATTCCTCGAATGCAAAAGTTATGTTTAGATCGAGGCAAACCCTTCGTTAGAATATCGGCGAGCATGAAGTCTGTGGATAAATGCATAAGCGATATAGATTCTTCTGTAAGAACTTGTCTAATGTAGTGAACTCTGACATTGATGTGCTTTGTTCTTGCGTGATAAATTGGATTTTCGGACAGTTTAATAGCACTACGATTGTCGTTGTATAGGTGTACTTTGTCACCCAGGTGAAATACGCAAGGAAATTTATTTCTCTGCTATTGGCATTTTAAAGCTTGTATTAGCGTATATTACATCAATATGTCTCATTTGAAACGAATTTGTATAAATCTCTGAACATATTTTAAGGAGGTCTACAACATTTTAGTAAAATACGCAAGGAAATATATTTCTCTGCTATTGGCATTTTTGCGCTTGTATTTGCGTATATTACAACAATATGTCTCATTTGAAACGAATTTGTATCAATATCTGAACATATTTAATGGAGGTCTACAACATTTTAGTGAAATACGCAAGGAATTATATTTCTCTGCTATTCGCATTTTAACGTTTGTATTTGCGTAGATTACAGCAATATGTCTGTTGGATATTAGCACTTCGCACCCTTCATTTTAGTATAAATTAAACGCCAACTATGGCAACATATGACTAACTTTTGTTTTTCACATTTATTGATTTTTAATTATTGATTGTCACTAAGACAAAACAAGCAAGTTGTATCATCATTATAAAAACAGACCGAAAATATAATTAATTTGTGTTCATATTGTTTTTCTTTTCAACCGCGTTGTATCCACATTAAATAATCCTGACAGGTTATGGGCCCAGAAGCGTTAGTGAGAAAACAGTAAAAACCAATTTTTCAAAAACATTTGGAGGCTAATAGCTCAATTTGCGTAATTGGACACGGAAGCACCTAAGTGCCAGTGAGATTGCGAAAAGTATTCGTTACTTAAAATTGTTCGGTAAAATATTCGGTCTTTCATAAACATGGCTCACGGCAATTTTCGAATCGAGCCACTCTCCAAGCACAACTACGAGACTTGGAAAGTACAAATCGAAGCCGTGCTGGTGAAAAACGACACCTGGATCTACGTCAGCGGGGAACATCCAAAACCCGAAATCGACCAGAAAGCGGACGCAGCAGTACTAGCAGCGGTTCGCGGGCAGAAACAAATTGGATCATACAAGACAGGAAGGCGAAGTCGGATCTCATCCTAGCCATCAACCCATCGGAGCTGAATCAGGTACGAGGCTGCGCGACTTCCCGAGAGATCTGGATCAAGTTGGAAGCAGCTTACGCTTTGAAAGGTCCGGCCAGGAAGGCGACACTAATAACACGGTTGACGCAGAGCAAAATGACCGATGGCGAAGACTTTAGGGAGTATCTTTCAGCTTTCTTCGACACTGTCGACCAACTGAAAAACATGGACATTTCAATAAACGATGAATTGCTGATCGTGATGCTTTTAACCAGTCTTCCAGATTCCTTCGAAAATTTCAGGTGTGCAGTCGAGGCCAGGGTCAACTTTCCAGACATCGACACCTTGAGAGTGAAACTTATCGAGGAATATGACGCAAGGATCCGGAAAACGAACGAAGCACCATCCGGTGCATTGTTCGCCAAATCAAACGCCGGTAACAAGATCCACGCGAGAGGTTTCAGAGGCAACTTTAAAAATTACTCCAAGGACGCTTCGAACAAATCTCACGATCACAAAATAGACAAATCTTCGAACCAAGTCCCATACAATTGCAACTTCTGCGGAAAGCGCGGTCATAAAGCCGTAGACTGTTTCGCGAGAAAACGCAAGCAACAAGATAAGGGGAACGCGAACACGGCATCATACTTCACTACCTTTCAAACCGGTGGCGCACTGAGCGACAGATGGTGTTTAGACAGCGGGTGCACCACGCATCTCTGCAAGGACAGCGAATTGTTTGTTAATCAACAACCGACGAATTTCGGACTAAACTTGGCTACGAATCTAACTTCGGATGTCACTGCTAAAGGAGAAGTCAAGCTGTCAACGTGGAACGGAAAGGAGAACATGTCGGTGGAGCTTCGCAACGCACTTCATGTACCAGATTTGCGCACCAATCTTATCTCCGTTTCTAAAATCGTCGACACAGGCGATCAAGTCCTCTTCACGAAGAATCAAGCTGTCATCACTAATAGTCGAGGTGGAGTCAAGATCTTTGCGGATCGAGACGGTGATCTATTCTACCTTCGGAGGAAGGAACAACACGACTCGAAACTTGTAAGCCGCGGATCAGAAAACGTCAACAAATGGCACCAGAAGCTGGGACATTTGAACTACCACGACATGTCCCTCATGGTCAAGAAGAATTTGATACCACACTTGGACTCGCAATTGGGAGTATGCGAAACGTGTGTCGCAGGTAAGCTAACCCGTGCCCCATTTCAGAACCGAATCGAACGCGCAAGTGGACTGCTGGACATTGTGCACAGCGACGGATGTGGCCCCATGAGGACAGAATCACAAAACGGGGCGCGATACTTCGTCACTTTCATTGACGACTACGGTCGCTGGTGTGTGATTTACTTCATTCGGAACAAGAGCGAGGTCACGTCAAAGTTTCAGGAGTACAAAAGCTTCGTCGAAACCCAGACTGGACGGATGGTAAAGGCTTTACAGAGCGATAACGGCACTGAGTATTGCAACAGCAAGATGGACGACACTCTGAAGAGTTTCGGCATCCAGCGTCGACTCACCACCGTCTACACTCCTCAACAGAACGGAGTGGCTGAAAGGAAAAATCGGACCTTGGTGGAGGCTGCCAGGTGCATGTTATTTGAGTCCGGACTGTCCCCCTCTTTCTGGGCTGAAGCCATCGTCACAGCCAATCACATACGCAATCGGTGTGTGACAAAGAGTTTGGGCGGAGAAATACCCTACAAGCTATGGACCAACAAAACACCACAGCTGAACTACCTTCAAACGTATGGCTGCAAGGCCTACGTGCTTGACAAATCCGGAAGCAAAGGCAAGTTTGAGACGAAGGCGTTGGAGGGAATCTTCGTCGGATATCCAACCTCGTCAAAAGGCTACAGGATCTGGGTTTCTCGCGAGAGAAAAATCCATACTTCAAGAGACGTCAAATTCTTGAATGAGACACAACATGACAAAAACTACGTGGAAATCGTCTCTACAGATACGAGGAATGGACTCGATACCTTCGAAGACCTCTACTCAACCGGAAACGTCATAATTGGACAAAATCAACGTAAGACTATCGAGAACGAGGATCCCAAATCGATAATCATCGAACCCGAGGAGGACACATCACAAGTCGATAGACAAAAGAGATTGACGGCTGAAATTCCAACGAGTGAAGACAGCGTGTCAAATACGACTGGTCTCAAACACGCACCAGGCAGGCCCTCGAAACTCAGAACCGGACAACCAGGTCGCCCAAAGAAAATATACAAGACTGTCGAAATCAGTACCTCGGTCATCGCCGACTCGACTGAACCCGAAATCTCCCAAGACGCAGAATTCGCCGCTTTTGCTTCAGAAATACCTTTCTCGAAGGCTATCTCAGGGACTGATAGGCTAGAGTGGGAAGACGCTATCTACGTTGAAATCCGAAATCTCATCACTAACAACACGTGGGAAATCGTAGTTCGACCAGATGATGCGAGAGTAATCGGCTGCCGAATGATTCTCAGAAACAAGTGGACAGCGGACGGATCATTGGACAAACCAAAGGCCAGGCTAGTTGCTCGAGGTTTCCTACAGAAACCTGGCGTGGATTTTCACGACACGTTTGCTCCTATAGCCCGACTTAACTCATTAAGATTACTAATGGCTCTCGCCGCAAAACAAGACATGCACATCTTTCAGTTCGACATTACCGCTGCATATCTCAACGGCAAAATCGACGAGAACATCTATATGGACACCCCTACGCTCCTGGAAGACATGCTACAACGAATGACTAAAGATCGCGACAAAGATCTTCAAAAAAAGGCTCTCGGCATGCTTCAGGACCTTCGAAATGGTGGGGAAAAAGTCTGCAAACTCAAAAAGGCTCTCTACGGACTACGACAAGCCGGTAGACAATGGAACATCGAAATCGACAAGGTATTGAAGGGCATCGGTTTAAACGCGACCAGTTCGGACACATGCATTTATGTGGACCAGAAGACTTTCGTGCTACTGTATGTAGACGACATCCTTATCTTCTCAAACAATCACACCAGGGAAGATCACATAAAAAGGACCTTATCGAAACACTTCGATGTACGGGATCTCGGAGAGGCAAACTACTGCCTGGGCATTCAAATCAACCGCAGAAACGGTGAGATCTTCTTATCACAGAGCGGGTACGTTCAGGACATCCTCACGAGATTCAACATGCAGGACAGCAACCCTGTTGCAACACTAATGGTCCCGAATTCAAAACTAGTAAGGGGTGACCCAAACCAATAGCCTGATTTTCCTTACCGGGAAATCATAGGTGCCTTGATGTACCTGGCAACAGCATCGCGTCCGGATATTGCTCGTTCGGTAAGTTCTTTGAGTCAGTTCAATGATTGTTTTAATCAGGAGCACTGGATTGCTGCTAAACGCGTGCTGAGGTATCTGAAGGCCACCGCTAATTATGCATCGAGATTCACCGGAGATAACAGCATCTTGACTTGTTTCGTCGATGCCGACTGGGGGAACTGCCCGGTGGACCGCCGGTCATACACCGGATCCACTTTCCTCCTGGGAGGTACTGCAATATCTTGGGAATCCCGGAAACAGCGGACAGTTGCTTTATCGTCGACTGAAGCTGAATACATGGCAGTCAGCGACGCTGGAAGGGAGGCCATAGTTTTGATTGTACGCTCAAAGTGTTTTCGGAAATGATGTCCGTATATTCGCTTCTGGAATCAAATTCTTCCATGAATTTTACTTATCGAGAAATTCTGATTTTTCTTACGTTCGGAATCCATATGCGGTAGGCCTTGGAGGTTTCCGAGTAGCCGACAAACAGACCCTTGATAGCTTTAGGTTCAAATTTGCCTTTTCCTGGTTGTTTATCAAGGACAAATGCCTTGCAACCGAATAGCTTGAAGAAGTTGAAGTGCGGACGTCTACTGGTCCACTGTTCAAAAGGAATTCCTCCGTTGAGACTTTTGGTTGGACATCGGCTTCGGATGAAGTTGGCGGTAGCAATTGCTTCTGCCCAGAACGATGATTTCACGCCAGATTCGATTTTGCATGCATCGCGCCATCTCTACTAATGTCGGGTTCTTTCTCTCAGACACTCCATTCCGTTGTGGGGTGTATGGGGTTGTGAGTCGTTTTTGAATTCCGTTTTTCTTGAGAATGTCGTCCATTCGAGCATTACAAAATTCCTTGCCGTTGTCTGTTTGTAATGCTTTGATTTTGTGTCCGGTTTCGTTTTCAGCGTAAGTTTTGTATTCTAAAAATTTCTCGATGACTTGGTCTTTGCTTTTGAGGAAGTAAACGCTGCACCAACTGGTGTGATCATCGGTAAGTGTAAGGAAGTACCTTGCTCCTCCTTGTGACTCTACTCTCATAGGTCCACATAGATCAGAGTGAACTATTTGTAGTGGAGTCAACGATTTTTCGATGCGTGCGGGAAATGGTTTCCTCGTTAATTTGCCGGTGATGCAAATCTCACACGCAGGAATAATTTTTGTAGAGTCGTCGGGTTCTTTTATGTTGGAATTATTCATCAGGAGTTTGACATCGTTATAGTTTACGTGGCCAAGACGTCGATGCCATTTCGTGGTTGAGGAATAGTCATTTTGTGTTGAGTTCGCCTGTGGATCAGCTTGACTTAGGTAATATAAGTCATTTATGCGATACGCGTGAAGTCGAGTATTGCCATTTGCATCTAGAACAGTTGCTTCTTGCTTGTTGAAAATGACCGTGTTGTTTCGATCGACCAGTTTGGCTACTGAGAGGAGGTTTGTTCTCAAATCTGGAACAAGAAATGTGTTTTCAAGCGTGATGGATTTGGTATGGTTACCAATGTTTGTTGGAATCTTGACACTTCCTTTGGCATGTATTTGTGTTGTCTCGCTGCCTGCCAGACGGAGTTCACTGCGAATCTCCTCTGCTTTGGTGCACAATGTGCTGTCGTTGCAAAGGTGAGATGTAGCTCCACTGTCTATACACCAACTGGATGTATTTTGATGATGCGATGGATCGTCTTCAATGTTGCAGGCGTCGGCAAAGTAAGTTTCGTCGGTCAAGTTTCCTTTTTGCTCTTCTTTCCTCTTTTGCGAATCGGCTTTCTTCTTCTTTCTGCACTCAGAAATAACATGCCCTTTGAATTTACAGAAATGGCAGATTAGTTTAGAACGGTTTTCTCCTTGTCTGGGATGTTTCTCGTTCTGTCTTCTGAATTGCGATGATGCTGAATATGGACCTTGGTTCCTAGAGAGGAAGGCACCGGATGAAGTGGGAACAGATTTCCGCTTCCTCGCCTCACTTTTTTCGACGGTTTTTATTTTGAGAGTTTCCGCGGATGGAAGTGCGTCGCGAGTTTCTATGGCGCATCTGAAGTTTTCGAGCGATTCTGGTAGGCTATAAAGCTGCATAATGCTCAGCAAATCCCCGTTAATTTCCACCTGCATGGATTGTAATTTGTCAACTGTGTCGAAAAACGATGACAAGTGATCGCGTGCGTCATCGATGTCGCGCATTTTGTGTTGCAAAAGCTGTTTTAATAGAATAGCTTTGCGGGCGGGACCCTTAGAAACGTATATTTTTGCGAGCTTATCTCAGATCGCTTTGGACGTTTGACAGTCTCGAACTTGTTTGAGTTCTGATGGAGAAATTGCTAATATCAAATCTGACCAGGATTTTCGGTCTTGTTTGATCCGTTCTGCGAGATTTGCCGCGGTTGATTCGTCGCCGGCGTTGGCTTCTGGTTTTGGTTTTTCACCGCATACATAACCCCATGCATCGTTCTTGAGCAGAAGTGCTTCGACTTGTATCCTCCATGTGTCGTAGTTTTCTTTTGTGAGCGTATCGAGACGAACGGAACTCATCGCGTTCGAGAATGCCATGCTGACAATTTCTACACACCTGGATTATAAATACCGGGTCGCAGTAAGTATCGTGATTTATCAATTTTAAGTTTTTGTGAATTTATTTCGTTTTACCACACTGGGCCCATAACCTATTGAGATGTACGCGTGGATAGTTAATAGTCAAACAAAATACAGTATATTGTATATATAGATTTTATTATGTTACATGAGGTACTATTTGACATTGCTAAAAAAAAAGGCAAAAGACAAGTGCTAGTATAAGTGTTTTGTTACATAGCATACTACGATGTTCATTTATAGCGAGAAGCGTAAATAATGTTTCAACAGTATTTGCGTATATTACAGCAATATGTCTCATTTGAAACGAATTTGTATCAATATCTGAACATATGTAATGGAGGTCTACAACATTTTAGTGAAATACGCAAGGAATTATATTTCTATGCTATTAGCATTTTAACGTTTGTATTTGCGTATATTACAGCAATATGTCTCATTTGAAACGAATTTGTATCAATATCTGAACAAATTTTATGGAGATCTACAACATTTTATTGAAATACGCAAGGAAATATATGTCTCTGCTATTGGCATTTTAACGCTTGTATTTGCGTATATTACAGCAATATGTCTCATTTGAAACGGATTTGTATCAATATCTTAACATATTTAATGGAGGTCTACAACATTTTAGTGAAATACGCAAGGTAATATATTTCTCTGCTATTGGCATTTTCACGCTTGTATTTGCGTATATTACAGCAATATGTCTCATTTAAAACGAATTTGTATCAATATCTGAACAAATTTTATGGAGATGTACAACATTTTATTGAAATAAGCAAAGAAATAAATGTCTCTGCTATTGGCATTTAAACGCTTGTATTTGCGTATATTACAGCAATATGTCTCATTTGAAACGAATTTGTATCAATATCTGAACGTATTTAATGGAGGTCTACATCATTTTAGTGAAATACGCAAGTAAATATATTTCTCTGCTATTGGCATTTTAACTCTGGTATTTGCGTATGTTACAGCAATATGTCTCATTTGAAACGAATTTGTATCAATATCTGAACATATTTAATGGAGGACTACAACATTTTAGGGAAATACGCAAGGAAATATATTTCTGTGCTATTGGCATTTTCACGCTTGTATTTGCATATATTACAGCAATATGTCTCATTTGAAACCAATATGTATCAATATCTGAACATATTTAATGGAGGTCTACAACATTTTAGTGAAATACGCAAGGAAAAATATTTCTCTGCTATTTGCATTTAAACGCTTGTATTTGCGTATATTACAGTAGCATGTCTCATTTGAAACGAAATTGTGTCAATATCTGAACATATATAATGGAGGTCTACAACATTTTAGTGAAATACGCAAGGAATTATATTTCTATGCTATTGGCATTTTAACGTTTGTATTTGCGTATATTACAGCAATATGTCTCATTTGAAACGAATTTGTATCAATATCTGAACAAATTTTATGGAGATCTACAACATTTTATTGAAATACGCAAGGAAATATATGTCTCTGCTTTTGGCATTTTAACGCTTGTATTTGCGTCTATTACAGCAATATGTCTCATTTGAAACGAATTTGTATCAATATCTGAACATATTTAATGGAGGTCTACATCATTTTAGTGAAATACGCAAGGAAATATATTTCTCTGCTATTGGCATTTTAACTCTGGTATTTGCGTATATTACAGCAATATGTCTCATTTGAAACGAATTTGTATCAATATCTGAACATATTTAATGGAGGTCTACAACATTTTTGGGAAATACGCAAGGAAATATATTTCTGTGCTATTGGCATTTTCACGCTTGTATTTGCATATATTACTGCAATATGTCTCATTTGAAACCAATATGTATCAATATCTGAACATATTTAATGGAGGTCTACAACATTTTAGTGAAATACGCAAGGAAATATTTTTCTCTGCTATTGGCATTTAGCGTTTGTATTGGCGTATATTACAGCAGTATATCTCATTTGAAATGAAATTGTATCAATATCTGAACATATTTAATGGAGGTCTACAACATTTTAGTGTAATACGCAAGGAAATATATTTTTCTGCTATTTGCATTTTAACGCTTGTATTTGCGTATATTACAGTAACATGTCTCATTTGAAACGAATTTGTATCAATATCTGAACATATTTAATAGGGGTCTACAACATTTTAGTGAAATACGCAAAGAAATATATTTCTCTGCTATTGGCATTTTAACGCTTGTATTTGCGTATATTACAGCAATATGTCTCATTTGAAACGAATTTGTATCAATATCTGAACATATTTAATGGAGGTCTACATCATTTTAGTGAAATACGCAAGGAAATATATTTCTCTGCTATTGGCATTTTAAAGCTTGTATTGGCGTTTATTACATCAATATTTCTCATTTGAAACGAATTTGTATCAATATATGAACATATTTAATTGAGGTCTACAACAATTTAGTGAACTACGCAAACAAATATATTTCGCTGCTATTGCCATTTTAACGCATGTTTTTGCGTTTATTACAGCAATATTTCTCATTTGAAACCAATGTGTATCAATATCTGAAAATATTTAATGGAGGTCTACAACATTTTAGTGAAATACGCAAGTAAATATATTTCTCTGCTATTTGCATTTTGACGCTAGTATTTGCGTATATTACATCAATATGTCTCATTTGAAACGAATATGTATTAGTATCTGAACTTATTTATTGGAGGTCTACAACAATTTAGTGAAATACGCAAGGAAATATATTTCTCTGCTATTTGCATTTTCACGCTTGTATTTGCGTATATTACAGCAATATGTCTCAATTGAAACGATTTTGTATCAATATCTGAACAAATTTTATGGAGATCTACAACATTTTATTGAAATACGCAAGGAAATATATGTCTCTGCTATTGGCATTTTAACGCTTGTATTTGCGTATATTACAGCAATATGTCTCATTTGAAACGGATTTGTATCAATATCTTAACATATTTAATGGAGGTCTACAACATTTTAGTGAAATACGCAAGGAAATAGATTTCTTTGCTATTGGCATTTTAAAGCTTGTATTAGCGTTTATTACATCAATATGTCTCATTTGAAACAAATTTGAATCAATATCTGAACAAATTTTATGGAGGTCTCAACATTTTAGTGTTATACGCGAGGAAATATATTTCTCTGCTTTTGGCATTTTAGCGCTTGTTTTTGCATATATTACAGCAATATGTCTCATTTGAAACGAATTTGCATCAATATCTGAACATATTTAATAGGGGTCTACAACATTTTAGTGAAATACGCAAAGAAATATTTTTCTCTGCTATTGGCATTTTAACGCTTGCATTTGCGTATATTACAGCAATATGTCTCATTTGAAACGAATTTGTATCAATATCTGAACATATTTAATGGAGGTCTACAACATTTTAGTGAAATACGCAAGGAAATATATTCCCCTGCTATTGGCATTTAGCGTTTGTATTTGCGTATATTACAGCAATATATCTCATTTGAAATGAAATTGTATCAATATCTGAACATATTTAATGGAGGTCTACAAAATTTTAGTGAAATACGCAAAGAAATATATTTCTCTGCTATTTGCATTTTAACGCTTGTATTTGCGTATATTACAGTAACATGTCTCATTTGAAACGAATTTGTATCAATATCTGAACAAATTCTATGGAGGTCTAAACATTTAAGTGTAATACGCGAGGAAATATATTTCTCTGTTATTGGCATTTTAACGCTTGTTTTTGCGTAGATTACAGCAATATGTCTCATTTGAAACGAATTTGTTTCAAAATCTAAACATATTTAATGGAGGTCTAAAACATTTTAGTGAAATCCGCAAAGAAATATATTTCTCTGCTATTGGCATTTTAACGCTTTTATTTTCGTATATTACAGTAACATGTCTCATTTGAATCGAATTTGTATCAATATCTGAACAAATTTTATGGAGAACTACAACATTTTAGTGAAATACGCAAGGAAATATATTTCTCTGCTATTGGCATTTTGACGCTTGTATTTGCGTATATTACAGCAATATGTCTCATTTGAAACGATTTTGAATCAATATCTGAACATATTAAATGGAGGTCTAAAATACTTTAGTGAAATACGCAAGGAATTATATTTCTTTGCTATTGGCATTATAACGTTTGTTTTTGCGTATATTACAGCAATATATCTCATTTGAAACGAAATTGTATCAATATCTGAACATATTTTACGGAGGTCTCAACATTTTAGTGTTATACGCGAGGAAATATATTTCTCTGCTATTGGCATTTTAGCGCTTGTTTTTGCGTATATTACAGCAATATGTCTCATTTGAAACGAATTTGTATCAATATCTGAACATATTTAATGGAGTTCTACAACATTTTAGTGAAATACGCAAGGAAATATATTTCTCTGCTATTGGCACTTTAACGTCTTATTTTGCGTATATTACAGCATTATGTCTCATTTGAAACGAATTTGTATCAATATCTGAACATATTTAATTGAGGTCTACAACATTTTAGTGAAATACGCAAACAAATATGTTACTCTGCTATTGCCATTTAACGCATGTTTTTGCGTATATTACAGCAATATATCTCATTTGTAATCAATGTGTATCAATATCTGAAAATATTTAATGGAGGTCTACAACATTTTAGTGAAATACGCAAGGAAATATATTTCTCTGCTATTTGCATTTTGACGCTTGTATTTGCGTAAATTACATCAATATGTCTCATTTGTAACGAATTTGTATCAATATCTGAACATATTTAATGGAGGTCTACAACATTTTAGTGAAATACGCAAGGAAATATATTTCTCTGCTATTTGCATTTTAACGCTTGTATTTGCGTATATTGAAGTAACATGTTTCATTTGAAACGAATTTGTATCAATATCTGAACAAATTTTATGGAGGTCTACAACATTTTAGCGAAATACGCAAGGAAACATATTTCTCTGCTATTGACATTTTCACGCTTTTATTTGCGTATATTACAGCTATATATCTCATTTGAAACGAATATGTATCAATATCTGAACAAATTTTATGGAGGGCTCAAAATTTTAGTGTTATACGCGAGGAAATATATTTCTCTGCTATAGGCATTTTAACGCTTGTATTAGCGTATATTACATCAATATGTATCATTTGAAACGAATTTGTATCAATATCTGAACATATTTAATGGAAGTCTACAACATTTTAGTGAAATACGCAAGGAAATATATTTCTCTGCTATTGGCATTTAGCGTTTGTATTTGCGTATATTACAGCAATATAGCTCAATTGAAATGAAATTGTATCAATATCTGAACATATTTAAAGGAGGTCTACAACATTTTAGTGAAATACGCAAGGAAATATATTTCTCTGCTATTTGCATTTTAACGCTTGTATTTGCGTATATTACAGTAACATGTCTCATTTGAAACGAATTTGTATCAATATCTGAACAAATTCTATGGAGGTCTCAACATTTTAGTGTAATACGCGAAGAAATATATTTCTCTGTTATTGGCTTTTTAACGCTTGCGTTTGCGTATATTACAGCAATATGTCTCATTAGAAACGAATTTGTTTCAATATCTAAACATATTTAATGGAGGTCTACAACATTTTAGTGAAATCCGCAAGGAAATAAATTTCTCTGCTATTGGCATTTTGACGCTTGTATTTGCGTATATTACAACAATATGTCTCATTTGAAACGAATTTTTAACAATATATGAACAAATGTTATGGAGTTCTACAACATTTTAGTGAAATACGCAAGGAAATATATGTCTCTGCAATTGGAATTTTTACGCTTGTATTTGCGTATATTACAGCAATATGTCTCATTTGAGACGAATTTGTATCAATATCTGAACATTTTTAATGGAGGTCTACAACATTTTAGTGAAATACGCAAGGAATTATATTTCTATGCTATTGGCATTTTAACGTTTGTATTTGCGTATATTATAGCAATATGTCTCATTTGAAACGAATTTCTATCAATATCTGAACAAATTTTATGGAGATCTACAACATTTTATTAAAATACGCAAGGAAATTTATGTCTCTGCTATTGGCATTTTAACGTTTGTATTTGCGTATATTACAGCAATATGTCTCATTTGAATCGAATTTGTATCAATATCTGAACATAATTAATGGAGGTCTACAACATTTTAGTGAAATACGCAAGGAAATAAATTACTCTGCTATTGGCATTTTGACGATTGTATTTGCGTATATTACAGCAATATGTCTCATTTGAGACGAAGTTTTATCAATATCTGAACAAATTTTACGGAGGTCTACAACATTATAGTGAAATACGCAAGGAAATATATTTCTCTGCTATTGGCATTTTAACGCTTGTATTTGCGTATATTACAGCAATATGTCTCATTTGAAACGAATTTGTATCAATATCTGACCTTATTTAAATGAGGTCTACAACATTTTAGTGAAATACGCAAGGAATTATATTTCTTTGCTATTGGCATTTAAACGTTTGTATTTGCGTATATTACAGCAATATGTCTCATTTGAAACGAATTTGTATCAATATCTGAACAAATATTATGGAGATGTACAACATTTTATTGAAATACGCAAGGAAATATATGTCTCTGCTATTGGCACTTAAACGCTTGTATTTGCGTATATTACAGCAATATGTCTCATTTGAAACGAATTTGTATCAATATCTGAACATATTTAATGGAGGTCTACATCATTTTAGTGAAATACGCAAGTAAATATATTTCTCTGCTATTGGCATTTTAACTCTGGTATTTGCGTATGTTACAGCAATATGTCTCATTTGAAACGAATTTGTATCAATATCTGAACATATTTAATGGAGGAATACAACATTTTAGGGAAATACGCAAGGAAATATATTTCTGTGCTATTGGCATTTTCACGCTTGTATTTGCATATATTACAGCAATATGTCTCATTTGAAACCAATATGTATCAATATCTGAACATATTTAATGGAGGTCTAACACATTTTAGTGAAATACGCAAGGAAAAATATTTCTCTGCTATTTGCATTTTAACGTTTGTATTTGCGTATATTACAGCAATATGTCTCATTTGAAACGAATTTGTATCAACATCTGAATATATTTAATGGAGGTCTACAACATTTTAGTGAAATACGCAAGGAAATATATTTATTTGCTCTTGGCGTTTTAAAGCTTGTATTAGCGTTTATTACATCAATATGTCTCAATTGAATCGAATTTGTATCAATTTCTGAACATATTTAATGGAGGTCTACAACATTTAAGTGAAATACGCAAGGAAATATATTTCTCTGCTATTGGCATTTTGACGCTTGTATTTATTGAGATGTACGCGTATATAGTTAAGAGTCAATCAAAATACAGTATATTGTATATATAGATTTTATTATGTTACATGAGGCACTATTTGACATTGCTTAAAAAAAGGCAAAAGGCAAGTGTTAGTATATGTGTTTAGTTACATAGCATACTACGACGTTCATTTATAGCTAGAAGCGTAAATCATGTTTCAACACTCTCCCTTGATTGGAGCGTTGTCATCAATCAGTTTTTGCGAGATGCCCATTCCTCGAATGCAAAAGTTATGTTTAGATCGAGGCAAACCCTTCGTTAGAATATCGGCGAGCATGAAGTCTGTGGATAAATGCATAAGCGATATAGATTCTTCTGTAAGAACTTGTCTAATGTAGTGAACTCTGACATTGATGTGCTTTGTTCTTGCGTGATAAATTGGATTTTCGGACAGTTTAATAGCACTACGATTGTCGTTGTATAGGTGTACTTTGTCACCCAGGTGAAATACGCAAGGAAATTTATTTCTCTGCTATTGGCATTTTAAAGCTTGTATTAGCGTATATTACATCAATATGTCTCATTTGAAACGAATTTGTATAAATCTCTGAACATATTTTAAGGAGGTCTACAACATTTTAGTAAAATACGCAAGGAAATATATTTCTCTGCTATTGGAATTTTTGCGCTTGTATTTGCGTATATTACAACAATATGTCTCATTTGAAACGAATTTGTATCAATATCTGAACATATTTAATGGAGGTCTACAACATTTTAGTGAAATACGCAAGGAATTATATTTCTCTGCTATTCGCATTTTAACGTTTGTATTTGCGTAGATTACAGCAATATGTCTGTTGGATATTAGCACTTCGCACCCTTCATTTTAGTATAAATTAAACGCCAACTATGGCAACAAATGACTAACTTTTGTTTTTCACATTTATTGATTTTTAATTATTGATTGTCACTAAGACAAAACAAGCAAGTTGTATCATCATTATAAAAACAGACCGAAAATATAATTAATTTGTGTTCATATTGTTTTTCTTTTCAACCGCGTTGTATCCACATTAAATAATCCTGACAGGTTATGGGCCCAGAAGCGTTAGTGAGAAAACAGTAAAAACCAATTTTTCAAAAACATTTGGAGGCTAATAGCTCAATTTGCGTAATTGGACACGGAAGCACCTAAGTGCCAGTGAGATTGCGAAAAGTATTCGTTACTTAAAATTGTTCGGTAAAATATTCGGTCTTTCATAAACATGGCTCACGGCAATTTTCGAATCGAGCCACTCTCCAAGCACAACTACGAGACTTGGAAAGTACAAATCGAAGCCGTGCTGGTGAAAAACGACACCTGGATCTACGTCAGCGGGGAACATCCAAAACCCGAAATCGACCAGAAAGCGGACGCAGCAGTACTAGCAGCGGTTCGCGGGGCAGAAACAAATTGGATCATACAAGACAGGAAGGCGAAGTCGGATCTCATCCTAGCCATCAACCCATCGGAGCTGAATCAGGTACGAGGCTGCGCGACTTCCCGAGAGATCTGGATCAAGTTGGAAGCAGCTTACGCTTTGAAAGGTCCGGCCAGGAAGGCGACACTACTAACACGGTTGACGCAGAGCAAAATGACCGATGGCGAAGACTTTAGGGAGTATCTTTCAGCTTTCTTCGACACTGTCGACCAACTGAAAAACATGGACATTTCAATAAACGATGAATTGCTGATCGTGATGCTTTTAACCAGTCTTCCAGATTCCTTCGAAAATTTCAGGTGTGCAGTCGAGGCCACGGTCAACTTTCCAGACATCGACACCTTGAGAGTGAAACTTATCGAGGAATATGACGCAAGGATCCGGAAAACGAACGAAGCACCATCCGGTGCATTGTTCGCCAAATCAAACGCCGGTAACAAGATCCACGCGAGAGGTTTCAGAGGCAACTTTAAAAATTACTCCAAGGACGCTTCGAACAAATCTCACGATCACAAAATAGACAAATCTTCGAACCAAGTCCCATACAATTGCAACTTCTGCGGAAAGCGCGGTCATAAAGCCGTAGACTGTTTCGCGAGAAAACGCAAGCAACAAGATAAGGGGAACGCGAACACGGCATCATACTTCACTACCTTTCAAACCGGTGGCGCACTGAGCGACAGATGGTGTTTAGACAGCGGGTGCACCACGCATCTCTGCAAGGACAGCGAATTGTTTGTTAATCAACAACCGACGAATTTCGGACTAAACTTGGCTACGAATCTAACCTCGGATGTCACTGCTAAAGGAGAAGTCAAGCTGTCAACGTGGAACGGAAAGGAGAACATGTCGGTGGAGCTTCGCAACGCACTTCATGTACCAGATTTGCGCACCAATCTTATCTCCGTTTCTAAAATCGTCGACACAGGCGATCAAGTCCTCTTCACGAAGAATCAAGCTGTCATCACTAATAGTCGAGGTGGAGTCAAGATCTTTGCGGATCGAGACGGTGATCTATTCTACCTTCGGAGGAAAGAACAACACGACTCGAAACTTGTAAGCCGCGGATCAGAAAACGTCAACAAATGGCACCAGAAGCTGGGACATTTGAACTACCACGACATGTCCCTCATGGTCAAGAAGAATTTGATACCACACTTGGACTCGCAATTGGGAGTATGCGAAACGTGTGTCGCAGGTAAGCTAACCCGTGCCCCATTTCAGAACCGAATCGAACGCGCAAGTGGACTGCTGGACATTGTGCACAGCGACGGATGTGGCCCCATGAGGACAGAATCACAAAACGGGGCGCGATACTTCGTCACTTTCATTGACGACTACGGTCGCTGGTGTGTGATTTACTTCATTCGGAACAAGAGCGAGGTCACGTCAAAGTTTCAGGAGTACAAAAGCTTCGTCGAAACCCAGACTGGACGGATGGTAAAGGCTTTACAGAGCGATAACGGCACTGAGTATTGCAACAGCAAGATGGACGACACTCTTAAGAGTTTCGGCATCCAGCGTCGACTCACCACCATCTACACTCCTCAACAGAACGGAGTGGCTGAAAGGAAAAATCGGACCTTGGTGGAGGCTGCCAGGTGCATGTTATTTGAGTCCGGACTTTCCCCCTCTTTCTGGGCTGAAGCCATCGCCACAGCCAATCACATACGCAATCGGTGTGTGACAAAGAGTTTGGGCGGAGAAATACCCTACAAGCTATGGACCAACAAAACACCACAGCTGAACTACCTTCAAACTTTTGGCCGCAAGGCCTACGTGCTTGACAAATCCGGAAGCAAGGGCAAGTTTGAGACGAAGGCGTTGGAGGGAATCTTCGTCGGATATCCAACCTCGTCAAAAGGCTACAGGATCTGGGTTTCTCGCGAGAGAAAAATCCATACTTCAAGAGACGTCAAATTCTTGAATGAGACACAACATGACAAAAACTACGTGGACATCGTCTCTACAGATACGAGGAATGGACGTGATACCTTCAAAGACCTCCACTCAACCGGAAACGTCATAATTGGACAAAATCAACGTAAGACTATCGAGAACGAGGATCCCAAATCGATAAACATCGAACCCGAGGAGGACACATCACAAGTCGATAGACAAAAGAGATTGACGGCTGAAATTCCAACGAGTGAAGACAGCGTGTCAAATACGACTGGTCTCAAACACGCACCAGGCAGGCCCTCGAAACTCAGAACCGGACAACCAGGTCGCCCAAAGAAAATATACAAGACTGTCGAAATCAGTACCTCGGTCATCGCCGACTCGACTGAACCCGAAATCTCCCAAGACGCAGAATTCGCCGCTTTTGCTTCAGAAATACCTTTCTCGAAGGCCATCTCAGGGAGTGATAGGCTAGAGTGGGAAGACGCTATCTACGTTGAAATCCGAAATCTCATCACTAACAACACGTGGGAAATCGTAGTTCGACCAGATGATGCGAGAGTAATCGGCTGCCGAATGATTCTCAGAAACAAGTGGACAGCGGACGGATCATTGGACAAACCAAAGGCCAGGCTAGTTGCTCGAGGTTTCCTACAGAAACCTGGCGTGGATTTTCACGACACGTTTGCTCCTATAGCCCGACTTAACTCATTAAGATTACTAAAGGCTCTCGCCGCAAAACAAGACATGCACATCTTTCAGTTCGACATTACCGCTGCAAATCTCAACGGCAAAATCGACGAGAATATGGACACCCCTACGCTCCTGGAAGACATGCTACAACGAATGACTAAAGATCGCGACAAAGATCTTCAAAAAAAGGCTCTCGGCATGCTTCAGGACCTTCGAAATGGTGGGGAAAAAGTCTGCAAACTCTAAAAGGCTCTCTACGGACTACGACAAGCCGGTAGACAATGGAACACCGAAATCGACAAGGTATTGAAGGGCATCGGTTTAAACGCGACCAGTTCGGACACATGCATTTATGTGGACCCTGACCAGAAGACTTTCGTGCTACTGTATGTAGACGACATCCTTATCTTCTCAAACAATCACACCAGGGAAGATCACATAAAAAGGACCTTATCGAAACACTTCGATGTACGGGATCTCGGAGAGGCAAACTACTGCCTGGGAATTCAAATCAACCGCAGAAACGGTGAGATCTTCTTATCACAGAGCGGGTACGTTCAGGACATCCTCACGAGATTCAACATGCAGGACAGCAACCCTGTTGCAACACCAATGGTCCCGAATTCAAAACTAGTAAGGGGTGACCCAAACCAATAGCCTGATTTTCCTTACCGGGAAATCATAGGTGCCTTGATGTACCTAGCAACAGCAACGCGTCCGGATATTGCTCATTCGGTAAGTTCTTTGAGTCAGTTCAATGATTGTTTTAATCAGGAGCACTGGATTGCTGCTAAACGCGTGCTGAGGTATCTGAAGGCCACCGCTAATTATGCATCGAGATTCACCGGAGATAACAGCATCTTGACTTGTTTCGTCGATGCCGACTGGGGGAACTGCCCGGTGGACCGCCGGTCATACACCGGATCCACTTTCCTCCTGGGAGGTACTGCAATATCTTGGGAATCCCGGAAACAGCGGACAGTTGCTTTATCGTCGACTGAAGCTGAATACATGGCAGTCAGCGACGCTGGAAGGGAGGCCATATTTCTGTCGAATTTCCTGGCAGAGCTAGGATTCGAGGACATGGGCAAGGTCACCATTTACAACGACAACCAAAGTGCTGGGAAGCGAGATGAAAACCCAGTGCATCACTCAAGATCCAAGCACATCGACATTAAATACCATTTCATTCGAGACGTGCTGAGGAACTACCCCATTACACTAGCGTATTTGCCCTCGGAGGACATGGTGGCAGACATTTTCACAAAGGCCTTACCGAGGGGCGATCACGAGAGATGCCTAACTGGATTGGGACTAAAACCTACTCCGGGCGCAAATTGAGGGGGCGTGTTGGATATTAGCACTTCGCACCCTTCATTTTAGTATTAATTAAACGCCAACTATGGCAACATATGACTAACTTTTGTTTTTCACATTTATTGATTTTTAATTATTGATTGTCACTAAGACAAAACCGGGAAGTTGTATCATCATTATAAAAGCAGACCGAAAATATAATTAAATTGTGTTCATATTGTTTTTTCTTTTCAACCGCGTTGTATCCACATTCAATAATCCTGACAATGTCTTATTTGAAACGAATTTGTATCAACATCTGAACATATTTAATGGAGGTCTACAACATTTTAGTGAAATACGCAAGTAAATATATTTCTTGGCTATTGGCCTTTTAAAGCTTGTTTTAGCGTTTATTACATCAATATGTCTCATTTGAAACGAATTTGTATCAATATCCGAACATATTTAATGCAGGTCTACAACATTTTATTAAAATACGCAAGGAAATATATTTCTCTGCTATTGGCATTTTAGCGCTAGTATTTGCGTACATTACAGCAATATATCTCATTTGCGTATATTACAGCAATATGTCTCATTTGAAACGAATTTGTATCAATATCTAAACAAATTTTATGGAGATCTACAACATTTTAGTGAAATACGCAAGGAAATATATCTCTGCTATTGGCATTTTGACGCTTGTATTTGCGTATATTACAGCAATATGTCTCATTTGAAACGAATTTGTATCAATATCTGAACAAAGTTTATGGAGGTCTACAACATTTTAGTGAAATACGCAAGGAATTATATTTCTCTGCTATTGGCATTTTAACGTTTGTATTTGCGTATATTACAGCAATATGTCTCATTTGAAACGAATTTGTATCAATATTTGAACATATTTGATGGAGATCTACAACATTTTAGTGAAATACGCAAGGAAATATATGTCTCTGCTATTGGCATTTTAACGCTTGTATTTGCGTATATTACAGCAATATGTCTCATTTGAAACGAATTTGTATCAATATCTGAACATATTTAATGGAGGTCTACAAGATTTTAGTGAAATGCGCAAGGAAATATATTACTCTGCTATTGGCATTTTGACGCTTATATTACATTTGAAACGAATTTGTATCAATATCTGAACAAATTTTATGGAGATCTACAACATTTTATTAAAATACGCAAGAAAATATATGTCTCTGATATTGGCATTTTAACGTTTGTATTTGCGTATATTACAGCAATATGTCTCATTTGAAACGAATTTGTATCAACATCAGAACTTATTTAATGGAGGTCTAAAACATTTTAGTGAAATACGCAAGGAAATATATTTCTTTGCTCTTGGCGTTTTAAAGCTTGTATTAGCGTTTATTAAATCAATATGTCACATTTGAATCGAATTTTTATCAATATCTGAACATATTTATTGGAGGTCTACAACATTTTAGTGAAATACGCAAGGAAATATATTGCTCTGCTATTGGCATTTTGACGCTTGTATTTGCGTATATTACAGCAATATGTCTCATTTGAGACGAATTTTTATCAATATCTGAACATATTTTATGTAGGTCTACAACATTTTAGTGAAATACGCAAGGAAATATATTTCTCTGCTATAGGCATTTTAACGCTTGTATTAGCGTATATTACATCAATATGTCTTATTTGAAACGAATTTGTATCAATATCTGAACATATTTAATGGAGGTCTACAATATTTTAGTAAAATACGCAAGGAAATATAATTCTCTGCTATTGGCATTTTGACGCTTGTATTTATTGAGATGTACGCGTATATAGTTAATAGTCAATCAAAATACAGTGTATTGTAAATATAGATTTTATTATGTTACATGAGGAACTATTTGACATTGCTTAAAAAATGGCAAAAGACAAGTGCTAGTATATGTGTTTTGTTACCTAGCATACTACGACGTTCATTTATAGCTAGAAGCGTAAATAATGTTTCAACACTCTCCTTTGATTGGAGCGTTGTCATCAATCAGTTTATGCGAGATGCCCATTCCTCCATTGCAAAAGTTATGTTTAGATCGAGGCAAACCTTTCGTTAGAATATCCGCGAGCATGAAGTCTGTGGATAAATGCATAAGCGATATAGATTCTTCTCTAAGAACTTGTCTAATGTAGTGAACTCTGACATTGATGTGCTTTGTTCTTGCGTGATAAATTGGATTTTCGGACAGTTTAATAGCACTACGATTGTCGTTGTAAAGGTGTATAGGTGTACTTTGTCACCCAGGTCCACACCAAGTTCCTTTAAGAAGCGTATTAGGTAGACAGACTCTTTAGCCGCCATAGTCTGTCCTAGATACTCAGCTTCGGTGCTCGAAAGTGCGACTGTGTGCTGCTTGCGTGACTCCCAGGTGTAGGCTGCGCCGCTCAGGATGAATGTAAATCCAGTATATGACCTGCGATCGGTGGAGCAGTTTCCCCAGTTGGCGTCGACGAAGCCTAGCAGGGTTTGGTTATCTTGTCGGTAGGAAAGTCCGTAATTGATTGTCCCTTTTAGGTAGCGCAGAACTCGCTTTGCAGCTGCCCAGTGTCGGCCGGAGTGATGATCATTATACTGGCTTAAAACACTTACAGCATGGGCGATGTCGGGTCGTGTACCGACCGCTCAATACATCAGTGAACCGATGAGTTCTTTGTGTGGTTAGTCGGACTTCACGTCGTCTTGATCCCCCGAGGGATTGTTGAGATCTGCGCCTGAAGCGAGAGGGGTTGAGACAGGGTTGCAATCATCCAAGTTACAGCGTTTCAGTAACTCTTTGACGTAACTAGATTGTGCAATGTGAATTCACTCCCTTGGTCTGATGATTTCCAGACCAAGACAATATTCGGCGTCTCCTAGTTATTTGATTTCGAATTGGTTTCTTAAGGAGTTGATGATAGATTTTTCCTTCTGTTTGTCTTTGGTAACGATGAACAGGACATCAACACAAATCAGTAAGTATGTTTGTTTGGACTCGTCTATGAAAATGCATGGATCCGAGTGTGTGGGTGAAAAACCAGCTCTGATCAGCACGTCCGTCAATTTGGAATGCCACGGTCGTCCTGCTTGCTTTAAACCGTAGATTGCACGGTTTAATTTACATACTTGATTTCCCTTGCGTATCTGTGATAACATGTCTCGAATTCTATTGTGGAGATGAGGATCTTTTTCTCTCACGACCATCTTCTCGAGCATCTTTTCGATTAATACAGGTGGTGCCATTGTCGGCATAGAGATATGCTGTGGTGACGTCCAGTTGTGTTATGTGAAGGCTATATTTGACAGCAAGAGCCATCAAGATATCAAACGAACTGAGACGGGCTACCGGGGAAAAGGAATCGTGGAAGTCGATCCCAGGAATTTGTGCAAATCCTCTCGCCACAACGCGGGCTTTGCGGCGTCCTATATTTCCCTGACTGTCATATTTATTTCGTAGAATGGTTATAGATCCGATTACTTTCTTATTAATAGGTCGGTCGCCGAGGTCCCAGGTGAGATTTTTCAGAAGACTTTTCATCTCACGGTAGATTGCTTCCGCCCATTCGTTGCAATCCGGTCCGGATAAGGCGTCAGACAGGGGAATTTCCGTACACGTCATGGCGTGTTCTGCGTCCAAATAGTTGCTTTCGTGGGACTTGAATCGTTGATCGAATCCTTTAAAATTCGAAGATTCCTCGTCGTATTCTGGGTTTATATCGTGCTCTTCGTTGTTATCATCGATGTGTTAATCTTGATAATGATAAACCTTTGCTGGTCTGCCCCGTTTTCCAGTCCTGATTAAGAGGGGTCGTCCGGGAGCACGCTTCTTGACCTCGATGTTTGAGACTTCATCCCCTAGATCTGGTCCTTGATGTGAATTGGATTGATTCGTCCTTTCAACGGAAGAAGAATCTTTCGCTCGTTGTTTTAATGTTTAAACCGAGTCTCTCTCGTTGGAAATGATCGAGTTGTCAATGGGGAGAATTTGGTAAGACAGACTAAGGAGTTTTGAATGTACGTTTAAAGTGTTTTCGGAAATGATGTCCGTATATTCGCTTCTGGAATCAAATTCTTCCATGAATTTTACTTATCGAGAAATTCTGATTTTTCTTACGTTCGGAATCTATATGCGGTAGGCCTTGGAGGTTTCCGAGTAGCCGACAAACAGACCCTTGATAGCTTTAGGTTCAAGTTTGCCTTTTCCTGGTTGTTTATCAAGGACAAATGCCTTGCAACCGAATAGCTTGAAGAAGTTGAAGTGCGGACGTCTACTGGTCCACTGTTCAAAAGGAATTCCTCCGTTGAGACGTTTGGTTGGACATCGGCTTCGGATGAAGTTGGCGGTAGCAATTGCTTCTGCCCAGAACGATGATTTCACGCCAGATTCGATTTTGCATGCATCGCGCCATATCTACTAATGTCGGGTTCTTTCTCTCAGACACTCCATTCTGTTGTGGGGTATATGGGGTTGTGAGTCGTCTCTGAATTCCGTTTTTCTTGAGAATGTCGTCCATTCGAGCATTACAAAATTCCTTGCCGTTCTCTGTTTGTAATGCTTTGATTTTGTGTCCGGTTTCGTTTTCAGCGTAAGTTTTGTATTCTAAAAATTTCTCGATGACTTGGTCTTTGCTTTTGAGGAAGTAAACGCTGCACCAACTGGGGTGATCATTGGTAAGTATAAGGAAGTACCTTGCTCCTCCTTGTGACTCTACTCTCATAGGTCCACATAGATCAGAGTGAACTATTTGTAGTGGAGTCAACGATTTTTCGATGCGTGCGGGAAATGGTTTCCTCGTTAATTTGCCGGTGATGCAAATCTCACACGCAGGAATAATTTTTGTAGAGTCGTCGGGTTTTTTATGTTGGAATTTTTCATCAGGAGTTTGACATCGTTATAGTTTACGTGGCCAAGACGTCGATGCCATTTCGTGGTTGAGGAATAGTCATTTTGTGTTGAGTTCGCCTGTGGATCAGCTTGACTTAGGTAATATAATTCATTTATGCGATACGCGTGAAGTCAAGTATTGCCATTTGCATCTAGGACAGTTGCTTCTTGCTTGTTGAAAATGACCGTGTTGTTTCGATCGACCAGTTTGGCTACTGAGAGGAGGTTTGTTCTCAAATCTGGAACAAGAAATGTGTTTTCAAGCGTGATGGATTTGGTATGGTTACCAATGTTTGTTGGAATCTTGACACTTCCTTTGGCATATATTTGTGTTGTCTCGCTGCCTGCCAGACGGAGTTCACTGCGAATCTCCTCTGCTTTGGTGCACAATGTGCTGTCGTTGCAAAGGTGAGATGTAGCTCCACTGTCTATACACCAACTGGATGTATTTTGATGATGCGATGGATCGTCTTCAATGTTGCAGGCGTCGGCAAAGTAAGTTTCGTCGGTCAAGTTTCCTTTTTGCTCTTCTTTCCTCTTTTGCGAATCGGCTTTCTTCTTCTTTCTGCACTCAGAAATAACATGCCCTTTGAATTTACAGAAATGGCAGATTAGTTTAGAACGGTTTTCTCCTTGTCTGGGATGTTTCTCGTTCTGTCTTCTGAATTGCGATGATGCTGAATATGGACCTTGGTTCCTAGAGAGAAAGGCACCGGATGAAGTGGGAACAGATTTCCGCTTCCTCGCCTCACTTTCTTCGACGATTTTTATTTTGAGAGATTCCGCGGATGGAAGTGCGTCGCGAGTTTCTATGGCGCATCTGAAGTTTTCGAGCGATTCTGGTAGGCTATAAAGCTGCATAATGGTCAGCAAATCCCCGTTAATTTCCACCTCCATGGATTGTAATTTGTCAACTGTGTCGAAAAACGATGACAAGTGATCGCGTGCGTCATCGATGTCACGCATTTTGTGTTGCAAAAGCTGTTTTAATAGAATAGCTTTGCGGGCGGGACCCTTAGAAACGTATATTGTTGCGAGCTTATCCCAGATCGCTTTGGACGTTTGACAGTCTCGAACTTGTTTGAGTTCTGATGGAGAAATTGCTAATATCAAATCTGACCAGGATTTTCAGTCTTGTTTGATCCGTTCTGCGAGATTTGCCGCGGTTGATTCGTCGCCGGCGTTGGCTTCTGGTTTTGGTTTTTCACCGCATACATAACCCCATGCATCGTTCTTGAGCAGAAGTGCTTCGACTTGTATCCTCCATGTGTCGTAGTTTTCTTTTGTGAGCGTATCGAGACGAACGGAACTCATCGCGTTCGAGAATGCCATGCTGACAATTTCTACACACCTGGATTATAAATACCGGGTCGCAGTAAGTATCGTGATTTATCAATTTTAAGTTTTTGTGAATTTATTTCGTTTTACCACACTGGGCCCATAACCTATTGAGATGTACGCGTGGATAGTTAATAGTCAAACAAAATACAGTATATTGTATATATAGATTTTATTATGTTACATGAGGTACTATTTGACATTGCTAAAAAAAAAGGCAAAAGACAAGTGCTAGTATAAGTGTTTTGTTACATAGCATACTACGATGTTCATTTATAGCGAGAAGCGTAAATCATGTTTCAACAGTATTTGCGTATATTACAGCAATATGTCTCATTTGAAACGAATTTGTATCAATATCTGAACATATTTAATGAAGGTCTACATTATTTTAGTGAAATACGCAAGGAAATATATGACTCTGCTATTGGCATTTTGACGATTGTATTTGCGTATATTACAGCAATATGTCTCATTTGAGACGAAGTTTTATCAATATCTGAACAAATATTTCTCTGCTATTGGCATTTTAACGCTTGTATTTGCGTATATTACAGCAATATGTATCATTTGAAACGAATTTGTATCAATATCTGAACATATGTAATGGAGGTCTACAACATTTTAGTGAAATACGCAAGGAATTATATTTCTATGCTATTGGCATTTTAACGTTTGTATTTGCGTATATTACAGCAATATGTCTCATTTGAAACGAATTTGTATCAATATCTGAACAAATTTTATGGAGATCTACAACATTTTATTGAAATACGCAAGGAAATATATGTCTCTGCTATTGGCATTTTAACGCTTGTATTTGCGTATATTACAGCAATATGTCTCATTTGAAACGGATTTGTATCAATATCTTAACATATTTAATGGAGGTCTACAACATTTTAGTGAAAATACGCAAGGTAATATATTTCTCTGCTATTGGCATTTTCACGCTTGTATTTGCGTATATTACAGCAATATGTCTCATTTAAAACGAATTTGTATCAATATCTGAACAAATTTTAAGGAGATGTACAACATTTTATTGAAATACGCAAAGAAATATATGTCTCTGCTATTTGCATTTAAACGCTTGTATTTGCGTATATAACAGCAATATGTCTCATTTGAAACGAATTTGTATCAATATCTGAACATATTTAATGGAGGTCTACATCATTTTAGTAAAATACGCAAGTAAATATATTTCTCTGCTATTGGCATTTTAACTCTGGTATTTGCGTATGTTACAGCAATATGTCTCATTTGAAACGAATTTGTATCAATATCTGAACATATTTAATGGAGGACTACAACATTTTAGGGAAATACGCAAGGAAATATATTTCTGTGCTATTGGCATTTTCACGCTTGTATTTGCATATATTACAGCAATATGTCTCATTTGAAACCAATATGTATCAATATCTGAACATATTTAATGGAGGTCTACAACATTTTAGTGAAATACGCAAGGAAAAATATTTCTCTGCTATTTGCATTTAAACGCTTGTATTTGCGTATATTACAGTAGCATGTCTCATTTGAAACAAAATTGTATCAATATCTGAACATATATAATGTAGGTCTACAACATTTTAGTGAAATTCGCAAGGAATTATATTTCTATGCTATTGGCCTTTTAACGTTTGTATTTGCGTATATTACAGCAATATGTCTCATTTGAAACGAATTTGTATCAATATCTGAACAAATTTTATGGAGATCTACAACATTTTATTGAAATACGCAAGGAAATATATGTCTCTGCTTTTGGCATTTTAACGCTTGTATTTGCGTATATTACAGCAATATGTCTCATTTGAAACGAATTTGTATCAATATCTGAACATATTTAATGGAGGTCTACATCATTTTAGTGAAATACGCAAGGAAATATATTTCTCTGCTATTGGCATTTTAACTCTGGTATTTGCGTATATTACAGCAATATGTCTCATTTGAAACGAATTTGTATCAATATCTGAACATATTTAATGGAGGTCTACAACATTTTAGGGAAATACGCAAGGAAATATATTTCTGTGCTATTGGCATTTTCACGCTTGTATTTGCATATATTACGGCAATATGTCTCATTTGAAACCAATATGTATCAATATCTGAACATATTTAATGGAGGTCTACAACATTTTAGTGAAATACGCAAGGAAATATATTTCTCTGCTATTGGCATTTAGCGTTTGTAATGGCGTATATTACAGCAGTATATCTCATTTGAAATGAAATTGTATCAATATCTGAACATATTTAATGGAGGTCTACAACATTTTAGTGAAATACGCAAGGAAATATATTTTTCTGCTATTTGCATTTTAACGCTTGTATTTGCGTATATTACAGTAACATGTCTCATTTGAAACGAATTTGTATCAATATCTGAACAAATTCTATGGAGGTCTCAACATTTTACTGTAATACGCGAGGAAATATATTTCTCTGTTATTGGCATTTTAACGCTTGTTTTTGCGTAGATTACAGCAATATGTCTCATTTGAAACGAATTTGTTTCAATATCTAATCATCTTTAATGGAGGTCTACAACATTTTAGTGAAATCCGCAAAGTAATATATTTCTCTGCTATTGGCATTTTAACGCTTGTATTTTCGTATATTACAGTAACATGTCTCATTTGAATCGAATTTGTATCAATATCTGAACGAATTTTATGGAGAACTACTACATTTTAGTGAAATACGCAAGGAAATATATTTCTCTGCTATTGGCATTTTGACGCGTTGAGCGTTGTCATCAATCAGTTTATGCGAGATGCCCATTCCTCCATTGCAAAAGTTATGTTTAGATCGAGGCAAACCTTTCGTTAGAATATCCGCGAGCATGAAGTCTGTGGATAAATGCATAAGCGATATAGATTCTTCTCTAAGAACTTGTTTAATGTAGTGAACTCTGACATTGATGTGCTTTGTTCTTGCGTGATAAATTGGATTTTCGGACAGTTTAATAGCACTACGATTGTCGTTGTATAGGTGTACTTTGTCACCCAGGTCCACACCAAGTTCCTTTAAGAAGCGTATTAGGTAGACAGACTCTTAAGCCGCCATAGTTTGTCCTAGATACTCAGCTTCGGTGCTCGAAAGTGCGACTGTGTGCTGCTTGCGTGACTCCCAGGTGTAGGCTGCGCCGCTCAGGATGAATGTAAATCCAGTATATGACCTGCGATCGGTGGAGCAGTTTCCCCAGTTGGCGTCGACGAAGCCTAGCAGGGTTTGGTTATCTTGTCGGTAGGAAAGTCCGTAATTGATTGTCCCTTTTAGGTAGCGCAGAACTCGCTTTGCAGCTGCCCAGTGTCGGCCGGAGTGATGATCATTATACTGGCTTAAAACACTTACAGCATGGGCGATGTCGGGTCGTGTACCGACCGCTCAATACATCAGTGAACCGATGAGTTCTTTGTGTGGTTAGTCGGACTTCACGTCGTCTTGATCCCCCAAGGGATTGTTGAGATCTGCGCCTGAAGCGAGAGGGGTTGAGACAGGGTTGCAATCATCCAAGTTACAGCGTTTCAGTAACTCTTTGACGTAACTAGATTGTGCAATGTGAATTCACTCCCTTGGTCTGATGATTTCCAGACCAAGACAATATTCGGCGTCTCCTAGTTATTTGATTTCGAATTGGTTTCTTAAGGAGTTGATGATAGATTTTTCCTTCTGTTTGTCTTAGGTAACGATGAACAGGACATCAACACAAATCAGTATGTATGTTTGTTTGGACTCGTCTATGAAAATGCATGGATCCGAGTGTGTGGGTGAAAAACCAGCTCTGATCAGCACGTCCGTCAATTTGGAATGCCACGGTCGTCCTGCTTGCTTTAAACCGTAGATTGCACGGTTTAATTTACATACTTGATTTCCCTTGCGTATCTGTGATAACATGTCTCGAATTCTATTGTGGAGATGAGGATCTTTTTCTCTCACGACCATCTTCTCGAGCATCTTTTCGATTAATACAGGTGGTTCCATTGTCGGCATAGAGATATGCTGTAGTGACGTCCAGTTGTGTTATGTGAAGGCTATATTTGACAGCAAGAGCCATCAAGATATCAAACGAACTGAGACGGGCTACCGGGGAAAAGGAATCGTGGAAGTCGATCCCAGGAATTTGTGCAAATCCTCTCGCCACAACGCGGGCTTTGCGGCGTCCTATATTTCCCTGACTGTCATATTTATTTCGTAGAATGGTTCTAGATCCGATTACTTTCTTATTAATAGGTCGGTCGCCGAGGTCCCAGGTGAGATTTTTCAGAAGACTTTTCATCTCACGGTAGATTGCTTCCGCCCATTCGTTGCAATCCGGTCCGGATAAGGCGTCAGACAGGGGAATTTCCGTACACGTCATGGCGTGTTCTGCGTCCAAATAGTTGCTTTCGTGGGACTTGAATCGATGATCGAATCCTTTAAAATTCGAAGATTCCTCGTCGTCTTCTGGGTTTATATCGTGCTCTTCGTTGCTATCATCGATGTGTTAATCTTGATAATGATAAACCTTTGCTGGTCTGCCCCGTTTTCCAGTCCTGATTAAGAGGGGTCGTCCGGGAGCACGCTTCTTGACCTCGATGTTTGAAACTTCATCCCCTAGATCTGGTCCTTGATGTGAATTGGATTGATTCGTCCTTTCAACGGAAAAAGAATCTTTCGCTCGTGGTTTTAATGTTTAAACCGAGTCTCTCTCGTTGGAAATGATCGAGTTGTCAATGGGGAGAATTTGGTAAGACAGACTAAGGAGTTTTGAATGTACGTTTAAAGTGATTTCGGAAATGATGTCCGTATATTCGCTTCTGGAATCAAATTCTTCCATGAATTTTACTTATCGAGAAATTCTGATTTTTCTTACGTTCGGAATCTATATGCGGTAGGCCTTGGAGGTTTCCGAGTAGCCGACAAACAGTCCCTTGATAGCTTTAGGTTCAAATTTGCCTTTTCCTGGTTGTTTATCAAGGACAAATGCCTTGCAACCGAATAGCTTGAAGAAGTTGAAGTGCGGACGTCTACTGGTCCACTGTTCAAAAGGAATTCCTCCGTTGAGACTTTTGGTTGGACATCGGCTTCGGATGAAGTTGGCGGTAGCAATTGCTTCTGCCCAGAACGATGATTTCACGCCAGATTCGATTTTGCATGCATCGCGCCATCTCTACTAATGTCGGGTTCTTTCTCTCAGACACTCCATTCTGTTGTGGGGTGTATGGGGTTGTGAGTCGTCTCTGAATTCCGTTTTTCTTGAGAATGTCGTCCATTCGAGCATTACAAAATTCCTTGCCGTTCTCTGTTTGTAATGCTTTGATTTTGTGTCCGGTTTTGTTTTCAGCGTAAGTTTTGTATTCTAAAAATTTCTCGATGACTTGGTCTTTGCTTTTGAGGAAGTAAACGCTGCACCAACTGGGGTGATCATTGGTAAGTATAAGGAAGTACCTTGCTCCTCCTTGTGACTCTACTCTCATAGGTCCACATAGATCAGAGTGAACTATTTGTAGTGGAGTCAACGATTTTTCGATGCGTGCGGGAAATGGTTTCCTCGTTAATTTGCCGGTGATGCAAATCTCACACGCAGGAATAATTTTTGTAGAGTCGTCGGGTTCTTTTATGTTGGAATTATTCATCAGGAGTTTGACATCGTTATAGTTTACGTGGCCAAGACGTCGATGCCATTTCGTGGTTGAGGAATAGTCATTTTGTGTTGAGTTCGCCTGTGGATCAGCTTGACTTAGGTAATATAATTCATTTATGCGATACGCGTGAAGTCGAGTATTGCCATTTGCATCTAGGACAGTTGCTTCTTGCTTGTTGAAAATGACCGTGTTGTTTCGATCGACCAGTTTGGCTACTGAGAGGAGGTTTGTTCTCAAATCTGGAACAAGAAATGTGTTTTCAAGCGTGATGGATTTGGTATGGTTACCAATGTTTGTTGGAATCTTGACACTTCCTTTGGCATGTATTTGTGTTGTCTCGCTGCCTGCCAGACGGAGTTCACTGCGAATCTCCTCTGCTTTGGTGCACAATGTGCTGTCGTTGCAAAGGTGAGATGTAGCTCCACTGTCTATACACCAACTGGATGTATTTTGATGATGCGATGGATCGTCTTCAATGTTGCAGGCGTCGGCAAAGTAAGTTTCGTCGGTCAAGTTTCCTTTTTGCTCTTCTTTCCTCTTTTGCGAATCGGCTTTCTTCTTCTTTCTGCACTCAGAAATAACATGCCCTTTGAATTTACAGAAATGGCAGATTAGTTTAGAACGGTTTTCTCCTTGTCTGGGATGTTTCTCGTTCTGTCTTCTGAATTGCGATGATGCTGAATATGGACCTTGGTTCCTAGAGAGGAAGGCACCGGATGAAGTGGGAACAGATTTCCGCTTCCTCGCCTCACTTTCTTCGACGGTTTTTATTTTGAGAGATTCCGCGGATGGAAGTGCGACGCGAGTTTCTATGGCGCATCTGAAGTTTTCGAGCGATTCTGGTAGGCTATAAAGCTGCATAATGGTCAGCAAATCCCCGTTAATTTCCACCTCCATGGATTGTAATTTGTCAACTGTGTCGAAAAACGATGACAAGTGATCGCGTGCGTCATCGATGTCACGCATTTTGTGTTGCAAAAGCTGTTTTAATAGAATAGCTTTGCGGGCGGGACCCTTAGAAACGTATATTGTTGCGAGCTTATCCCAGATCGCTTTGGACGTTTGACAGTCTCGAACTTGTTTGAGTTCTGATGGAGAAATTGCTAATATCAAATCTGACCAGGATTTTCGGTCTTGTTTGATCCGTTCTGCGAGATTTGCAACGGTTGATTCGTCGCCGGCGTTGGCTTCTGGTTTTGGTTTTTCACCGCATACATAACCCCATGCATCGTTCTTGAGCAGAAGTGCTTCGACTTGTATCCTCCATGTGTCGTAGTTTTCTTTTGTGAGCGTATCGAGACGAACGGAACTCATCGCGTTCGAGAATGCCATGCTGACAATTTCTACACACCTGGATTATAAATACCGGGTCGCAGTAAGTATCGTGATTTATCAATTTTAAGTTTTTGTGAATTTATTTCGTTTTACCACACTGGGCCCATAACCTATTGAGATGTACGCGTGGATAGTTAATAGTCAAACAAAATACAGTATATTGTATATATAGATTTTATTATGTTACATGAGGTACTATTTGACATTGCTAAAAAAAAAGGCAAAAGACAAGTGCTAGTATAAGTGTTTTGTTACAAAGCATACTACGATGTTCATTTATAGCGAGAAGCGTAAATCATGTTTCAACAGTATTTGCGTATATTACAGCAATATGTCTCATTTGAAACGAATTTGTATCAATATCTGAACATATTTAATGAAGGTCTACATTATTTTAGTGAAATACGCAAGGAAATATATTACTCTGCTATTGGCATTTTGACGATTGTATTTGCGTATATTACAGCAATATGTCTCATTTGAGACGAAGTTTTATCAATATCTGAACAAATATTTCTCTGCTATTGGCATTTTAACGCTTGTATTTGCGTATATTACAGCAATATGTATCATTTGAAACGAATTTGTATCAATATCTGAACATATGTAATGGAGGTCTACAACATTTTAGTGAAATACGCAAGGAATTATATTTCTATGCTATTGGCATTTTAACGTTTGTATTTGCGTATATTACAGCAATATGTCTCATTTGAAACGAATTTGTATCAATATCTGAACAAACTTTATGGAGATCTACAACATTTTATTGAAATACGCAAGGAAATATATGTCTCTGCTATTGGCATTTTAACGCTTGTATTTGCGTATATTACAGCAATATGTCTCATTTGAAACGGATTTGTATCAATATCTTAACATATTTAATGGAGGTCTACAACATTTTAGTGAAAATACGCAAGGTAATATATTTCTCTGCTATTGGCATTTTCACGCTTGTATTTGCGTATATTACAGCAATATGTCTCATTTAAAACGAATTTGTATCAATATCTGAACAAATTTTAAGGAGATGTACAACATTTTATTGAAATACGCAAAGAAATATATGTCTCTGCTATTTGCATTTAAACGCTTGTATTTGCGTATATTACAGCAATATGTCTCATTTGAAACGAATTTGTATCAATATCTGAACATATTTAATGGAGGTCTACATCATTTTAGTGAAATACGCAAGTAAAAATATTTCTCTGCTATTGGCATTTTAACTCTGGTATTTGCGTATGTTACAGCAATATGTCTCATTTGAAACGAATTTGTATCAATATCTGAACATATTTAATGGAGGACTACAACATTTTAGGGAAATACGCAAGGAAATATATTTCTGTGCTATTGGCATTTTGACGCTTGTATTTGCATATATTACAGCAATATGTCTCATTTGAAACCAATATGTATCAATATCTGAACATATTTAATGGAGGTCTACAACATTTTAGTGAAATACGCAAGGAAAAATATTTCTCTGCTATTTGCATTTAAACGCTTGTATTTGCGTATATTACAGTAGCATGTCTCATTTGAAACAAAATTGTATCAATATCTGAACATATATAATGGAGGTCTACAACATTTTAGTGAAATACGTAAGGAATTATATTTCTATGCTATTGGCCTTTTAACGTTTGTATTTGCGTATATTACAGCAATATGTCTCATTTGAAACGAATTTGTATCAATATCTGAACAAATTTTATGGAGATCTACAACATTTTATTGAAATACGCAAGGAAATATATGTCTCTGCTTTTGGCATTTTAACGCTTGTATTTGCGTATATTACAGCAATATGTCTCATTTGAAACGAATTTGTATCAATATCTGAACATATTTAATGGAGGTCTACATCATTTTAGTGAAATACGCAAGGAAATATATTTCTCTGCTATTGGCATTTTAACTCTGGTATTTGCGTATATTACAGCAATATGTCTCATTTGAAACGAATTTGTATCAATAACTGAACATATTTAATGGAGGTCTACAACATTTTAGGGAAATACGCAAGGAAATATATTTCTGTGCTATTGGCATTTTCACGCTTGTATTTGCATATATTACGGCAATATGTCTCATTTGAAACCAATATGTATCAATATCTGAACATATTTAATGGAGGTCTACAACATTTTAGTGAAATACGCAAGGAAATATATTTCTCTGCTATTGGCATTTAGCGTTTGTAATGGCGTATATTACAGCAGTATATCTCATTTGAAATGAAATTGTATCAATATCTGAACATATTTAATGGAGGTCTACAACATTTTAGTGAAATACGCAAGGAAATATATTTTTCTGCTATTTGCATTTTAACGCTTGTATTTGCGTATATTACAGTAACATGTCTCATTTGAAACGAATTTGTATCAATATCTGAACAAATTCTATGGAGGTCTCAACATTTTACTGTAATACGCGAGGAAATATATTTCTCTGTTATTGGCATTTTAACGCTTGTTTTTGCGTAGATTACAGCAATATGTCTCATTTGAAACGAATTTGTTTCAATATCTAATCATCTTTAATGGAGGTCTACAACATTTTAGTGAAATCCGCAAAGAAATATATTTCTCTGCTATTGGCATTTTAACGCTTGTATTTTCGTATATTACAGTAACATGTCTCATTTGAATCGAATTTGTATCAATATCTGAACGAATTTTATGGAGAACTACTACATTTTAGTGAAATACGCAAGGAAATATATTTCTCTGCTATTGGCATTTTGACGCGTTGAGCGTTGTCATCAATCAGTTTATGCGAGATGCCCATTCCTCCATTGCAAAAGTTATGTTTAGATCGAGGCAAACCTTTCGTTAGAATATCCGCGAGCATGAAGTCTGTGGATAAATGCATAAGCGATATAGATTCTTCTCTAAGAACTTGTTTAATGTAGTGAACTCTGACATTGATGTGCTTTGTTCTTGCGTGATAAATTGGATTTTCGGACAGTTTAATAGCACTACGATTGTCGTTGTATAGGTGTACTTTGTCACCCAGGTCCACACCAAGTTCCTTTAAGAAGCGTATTAGGTAGACAGACTCTTAAGCCGCCATAGTCTGTCCTAGATACTCAGCTTCGGTGCTCGAAAGTGCGACTGTGTGCTGCTTGCGTGACTCCCAGGTGTAGGCTGCGCCGCTCAGGATGAATGTAAATCCAGTATATGACCTGCGATCGGTGGAGCAGTTTCCCCAGTTGGCGTCGACGAAGCCTAGCAGGGTTTGGTTATCTTGTCGGTAGGAAAGTCCGTAATTGATTGTCCCTTTTAGGTAGCGCAGAACTCGCTTTGCAGCTGCCCAGTGTCGGCCGGAGTGATGATCATTATACTGGCTTAAAACACTTACAGCATGGGCGATGTCGGGTCGTGTACCGACCGCTCAATACATCAGTGAACCGATGAGTTCTTTGTGTGGTTAGTCGGACTTCACGTCGTCTTGATCCCCCAAGGGATTGTTGAGATCTGCGCCTGAAGCGAGAGGGGTTGAGACAGGGTTGCAATCATCCAAGTTACAGCGTTTCAGTAACTCTTTGACGTCACTAGATTGTGCAATGTGAATTCACTCCCTTGGTCTGATGATTTCCAGACCAAGACAATATTCGGCGTCTCCTAGTTATTTGATTTCGAATTGGTTTCTTAAGGAGTTGATGATAGATTTTTCCTTCTGTTTGTCTTTGGTAACGATGAACAGGACATCAACACAAATCAGTATGTATGTTTGTTTGGACTCGTCTATGAAAATGCATGGATCCGAGTGTGTGGGTGAAAAACCAGCTCTGATCAGCACGTCCGTCAATTTGGAATGCCACGGTCGTCCTGCTTGCTTTAAACCGTAGATTGCACGGTTTAATTTACATACTTGATTTCCCTTGCGTATCTGTGATAACATGTCTCGAATTCTATTGTGGAGATGAGGATCTTTTTCTCTCACGACCATCTTCTCGAGCATCTTTTCGATTAATACAGGTGGTTCCATTGTCGGCATAGAGATATGCTGTAGTGACGTCCAGTTGTGTTATGTGAAGGCTATATTTGACAGCAAGAGCCATCAAGATATCAAACGAACTGAGACGGGCTACCGGGGAAAAGGAATCGTGGAAGTCGATCCCAGGAATTTGTGCAAATCCTCTCGCCACAACGCGGGCTTTGCGGCGTCCTATATTTCCCTGACTGTCATATTTATTTCGTAGAATGGTTCTAGATCCGATTACTTTCTTATTAATAGGTCGGTCGCCGAGGTCCCAGGTGAGATTTTTCAGAAGACTTTTCATCTCACGGTAGATTGCTTCCGCCCATTCGTTGCAATCCGGTCCGGATAAGGCGTCAGACAGGGGAATTTCCGTACACGTCATGGCGTGTTCTGCGTCCAAATAGTTGCTTTCGTGGGACTTGAATCGATGATCGAATCCTTTAAAATTCGAAGATTCCTCGTCGTCTTCTGGGTTTATATCGTGCTCTTCGTTGCTATCATCGATGTGTTAATCTTGATAATGATAAACCTTTGCTGGTCTGCCCCGTTTTCCAGTCCTGATTAAGAGGGGTCGTCCGGGAGCACGCTTCTTGACCTCGATGTTTGAGACTTCATCCCCTAGATCTGGTCCTTGATGTGAATTGGATTGATTCGTCCTTTCAACGGAAGAAGAATCTTTCGCTCGTGGTTTTAATGTTTAAACCGAGTCTCTCTCGTTGGAAATGATCGAGTTGTCAATGGGGAGAATTTGGTAAGACAGACTAAGGAGTTTTGAATGTACGTTTAAAGTGATTTCGGAAATGATGTCCGTATATTCGCTTCTGGAATCAAATTCTTCCATGAATTTTACTTATCGAGAAATTCTGATTTTTCTTACGTTCGGAATCTATATGCGGTAGGCCTTGGAGGTTTCCGAGTAGCCGACAAACAGTCCCTTGATAGCTTTAGGTTCAAATTTGCCTTTTCCTGGTTGTTTATCAAGGACAAATGCCTTGCAACCGAATAGCTTGAAGAAGTTGAAGTGCGGACGTCTACTGGTCCACTGTTCAAAAGGAATTCCTCCGTTGAGACTTTTGGTTGGACATCGGCTTCGGATGAAGTTGGCGGTAGCAATTGCTTCTGCCCAGAACGATGATTTCACGCCAGATTCGATTTTGCATGCATCGCGCCATCTCTACTAATGTCGGGTTCTTTCTCTCAGACACTCCATTCTGTTGTGGGGTGTATGGGGTTGTGAGTCGTCTCTGAATTCCGTTTTTCTTGAGAATGTCGTCCATTCGAGCATTACAAAATTCCTTGCCGTTCTCTGTTTGTAATGCTTTGATTTTGTGTCCGGTTTCGTTTTCAGCGTAAGTTTTGTATTCTAAAAATTTCTCGATGACTTGGTCTTTGCTTTTGAGGAAGTAAACGCTGCACCAACTGGGGTGATCATTGGTAAGTATAAGGAAGTACCTTGCTCCTCCTTGTGACTCTACTCTCATAGGTCCACATAGATCAGAGTGAACTATTTGTAGTGGAGTCAACGATTTTTCGATGCGTGCGGGAAATGGTTTCCTCGTTAATTTGCCGGTGATGCAAATCTCACACGCAGGAATAATTTTTGTAGAGTCGTCGGGTTCTTTTATGTTGGAATTTTTCATCAGGAGTTTGACATCGTTATAGTTTACGTGGCCAAGACGTCGATGCCATTTCGTGGTTGAGGAATAGTCATTTTGTGTTGAGTTCGCCTGTGGATCAGCTTGACTTAGGTAATATAATTCATTTATGCGATACGCGTGAAGTCGAGTATTGCCATTTGCATCTAGGACAGTTGCTTCTTGCTTGTTGAAAATGACCGTGTTGTTTCGATCGACCAGTTTGGCTACTGAGAGGAGGTTTGTTCTCAAATCTGGAACAAGAAATGTGTTTTCAAGCGTGATGGATTTGGTATGGTTACCAATGTTTGTTGGAATCTTGACACTTCCTTTGGCATGTATTTGTGTTGTCTCGCTGCCTGCCAGACGGAGTTCACTGCGAATCTCCTCTGCTTTGGTGCACAATGTGCTGTCGTTGCAAAGGTGAGATGTAGCTCCACTGTCTATACACCAACTGGATGTATTTTGATGATGCGATGGATCGTCTTCAATGTTGCAGGCGTCGGCAAAGTAAGTTTCGTCGGTCAAGTTTCCTTTTTGCTCTTCTTTCCTCTTTTGCGAATCGGCTTTCTTCTTCTTTCTGCACTCAGAAATAACATGCCCTTTGAATTTACAGAAATGGCAGATTAGTTTCGAACGGTTTTCTCCTTGTCTGGGATGTTTCTCGTTCTGTCTTCTGAATTGCGATGATGCTGAATATGGACCTTGGTTCCTAGAGAGGAAGGCACCGGATGAAGTGGGAACAGATTTCCGCTTCCTCGCCTCACTTTCTTCGACGGTTTTTATTTTGAGAGATTCCGCGGATGGAAGTGCGTCGCGAGTTTCTATGGCGCATCTGAAGTTTTCGAGCGATTCTGGTAGGCTATAAAGCTGCATAATGGTCAGCAAATCCCCGTTAATTTCCACCTCCATGGATTGTAATTTGTCAACTGTGTCGAAAAACGATGACAAGTGATCGCGTGCGTCATCGATGTCACGCATTTTGTGTTGCAAAAGCTGTTTTAATAGAATAGCTTTGCGGGCGGGACCCTTAGAAACGTATATTGTTGCGAGCTTATCCCAGATCGCTTTGGACGTTTGACAGTCTCGAACTTGTTTGAGTTCTGATGGAGAAATTGCTAATATCAAATCTGACCAGGATTTTCGGTCTTGTTTGATCCGTTCTGCGAGATTTGCCGCGGTTGATTCGTCGCCGGCGTTGGCTTCTGGTTTTGGTTTTTCACCGCATACATAACCCCATGCATCGTTCTTGAGCAGAAGTGCTTCGACTTGTATCCTCCATGTTTCGTAGTTTTCTTTTGTGAGCGTATCGAGACGAACGGAACTCATCGCGTTCGAGAATGCCATGCTGACAATTTCTACACACCTGGATTATAAATACCGGGTCGCAGTAAGTATCGTGATTTATCAATTTTAAGTTTTTGTGAATTTATTTCGTTTTACCACACTGGGCCCATAACCTATTGAGATGTACGCGTGGATAGTTAATAGTCAAACAAAATACAGTATATTGTATATATAGATTTTATTATGTTACATGAGGTACTATTTGACATTGCTAAAAAAAAAAGGCAAAAGACAAGTGCTAGTATAAGTGTTTTGATACATAGCATACTACGATGTTCATTTATAGCGAGAAGCGTAAATCATGTTTCAACAGTATTTGCGTATATTACAGCAATATGTCTCATTTGAAACGAATTTGTATCAATATCTGAACATATTTAATGAAGGTCTACATTATTTTAGTGAAATACGCAAGGAAATATATTACTCTGCTATTGGCATTTTGACGATTGTATTTGCGTATATTACAGCAATATGTCTCATTTGAGACGAAGTTTTATCAATATCTGAACAAATATTTCTCTGCTATTGGCATTTTAACGCTTGTATTTGCGTATATTACAGCAATATGTATCATTTGAAACGAATTTGTATCAATATCTGAACATATGTAATGGAGGTCTACAACATTTTAGTAAAATACGCAAGGAATTATATTTCTATGCTATTGGCATTTTAACGTTTGTATTTGCGTATATTACAGCAATATGTCTCATTTGAAACGAATTTGTATCAATATCTGAACAAATTTTATGGAGATCTACAACATTTTATTGAAATACGCAAGGAAATATATGTCTCTGCTATTGGCATTTTAACGCTTGTATTTGCGTATATTACAGCAATATGTCTCATTTGAAACGGATTTGTATCAATATCTTAACATATTTAATGGAGGTCTACAACATTTTAGTGAAAATACGCAAGGTAATATATTTCTCTGCTATTGGCATTTTCACGCTTGTATTTGCGTATATTACAGCAATATGTCTCATTTAAAACGAATTTGTATCAATATCTGAACAAATTTTAAGGAGATGTACAACATTTTATTGAAATACGCAAAGAAATATATGTCTCTGCTATTTGCATTTAAACGCTTGTATTTGCGTATATTACAGCAATATGTCTCATTTGAAACGAATTTGTATCAATATCTGAACATATTTAATGGAGGTCTACATCATTTTAGTGAAATACGCAAGTAAAAATATTTCTCTGCTATTGGCATTTTAACTCTGGTATTTGCGTATGTTACAGCAATATGTCTCATTTGAAACGAATTTGTATCAATATCTGAACATATTTAATGGAGGACTACAACATTTTAGGGAAATACGCAAGGAAATATATTTCTGTGCTATTGGCATTTTGACGCTTGTATTTGCATATATTACAGCAATATGTCTCATTTGAAACCAATATGTATCAATATCTGAACATATTTAATGGAGGTCTACAACATTTTAGTGAAATACGCAAGGAAAAATATTTCTCTGCTATTTGCATTTAAACGCTTGTATTTGCGTATATTACAGTAGCATGTCTCATTTGAAACAAAATTGTATCACTATCTGAACATATATAATGGAGGTCTACAACATTTTAGTGAAATACGCAAGGAATTATATTTCTATGCTATTGGCCTTTTAACGTTTGTATTTGCGTATATTACAGCAATATGTCTCATTTGAAACGAATTTGTATCAATATCTGAACAAATTTTATGGAGATCTACAACATTTTATTGAAATACGCAAGGAAATATATGTCTCTGCTTTTGGCATTTTAACGCTTGTATTTGCGTATATTACAGCAATATGTCTCATTTGAAACGAATTTGTATCAATATCTGAACATATTTAATGGAGGTCTACAACATTTTAGTGAAATACGCAAGGAAATATATTTCTCTGCTATTGGCACATTAACGCTTGTATTTGCGTATATTACAGCAATATGTCTCATTTGAAACGAATTTGTATCAATATCTGAACAAATTTTATGGGGTCTACAATATTTTAGGGAAATACGCAAGGAAATATATTTCTCTGCTATTGGAATTTTAACGCTTGTATTTGCGTATAATACAGCAATTTGTCTCATTTGAAACGAATTTGTATCAATATCTGAACAATTTTTATGGAGATCTACAACATGTTAGTGAAATACGCAAGGAAATATATGTCTCAGCTATTGGCATTTTAACGCTTGTATTTGCGTATATTACAGCAATATGTCTCATTTGAAAGGAGTTTGTAATAATATCTGAACATATTTTAAGGTCTACATCATTTTAGTGGAATACGCAAGGAATTATAATTCTCTCCTATTGGCATTTTAACGCTTGTTTTTGCGTATATTACAGCAATATATCTCATTTGAAACGAATTTGTATCAATATCTGAACATATTTATTGAGGTCTACAAAATTTTAGTGAAATACGGAAGGAAATATATGTCTCTGCTATTGGCATTTTGACGCTTGTCTTTGCGTATATTACAGCAATATGTCATTTTAGTGAAATTCGCAAGGAAATATATGTCTCTGCTACTGGCATTTTAACGTTTGTATTTGCGTATATTACAGCAATATGTCTCATCTGAAACGAATTTGTATCAATATCTGAACAAATTTTATGGAGGTCTACAACATTTTAATGAAATGCGATAGGAAATATATTTCTCTGCTATTGGCATTTTAACGCTTGTATTTGCGTATATTACAGCAATTTGTCTCATTTGAAACGAATTTGTATCAATATCTGAACATATTTTATGGAGGTCTAAAACATTTTTGTGAAATACGCAAGTAAATATATTTCATTGCTATTGTCATTTTGACACTTAAATTTGCGTATATTACAGCAATATGTCTCATTTGAGGCGAATTTTCATCAATATCTGATCAAATTTTACGGAGGTCTACAACATTATAGTGAAATACGCAAGGAAATTTATTTCTCTGCTATTGGCATTTTAATGCTTGTATTAGCGTATTTTACATCAATATGTCTCATTTGAAACGAATTTGTATAAAACTCTGAACATATTTTAAGGAGGTCTACAACATTTTAGTAAAATACGCAAGGAAATATATTTCTCTGCTATTGGAATTTTTGCGCTTGTATTTGCGTATATTACAGCAATATGTCTCATTTGAAACGAATTTGTATCAATATCTGAACATATTTAATGGAGGTCTACATCATTTTAGTGAAATACGCAAGGAATTATATTTCTCTGCTATTTGCATTTTAACGTTTGTATTTGCGTATATTACAGCAATATGTCTCATTTGAAACGAATTTGTATCAACATCTGAACATATTTAATGGAGGTCTTTAACATTTTAGTGAAATACGCAAGGAAATATATTTATTTGCTCTTGGCGTTTTAAAGCTTGTATAAGCGTTTATTACATCAATATGTCTCAATTGAATCGAATTTGTATCAATTTCTGAACATATTTAATGGAGGTCTACAACATTTAAGTGAAATACGCAAGGAAATATATTTCTCTGCTATTGGCATTTTGACGCTTGTATTTATTGAGATGTACGCGTATATAGTTAAGAGTCAATCAAAATACAGTATATTGTATATATAGATTATATTATGTTACATGAGGCACTATTTGACATTGCTTAAAAAAAGGCAAAAGGCAAGTGTTAGTATATGTGTTTAGTTACATAGCATACTACGACGTTCATTTATAGCTAGAAGCGTAAATCATGTTTCAACACTCTCCCTTGATTGGAGCGTTGTCATCAATCAGTTTTTGCGAGATGCCCATTCCTCGAATGCAAAAGTTATGTTTAGATCGAGGCAAACCCTTCGTTAGAATATCGGCGAGCATGAAGTCTGTGGATAAATGCATAAGCGATATAGATTCTTCTGTAAGAACTTGTCTAATGTAGTGACTCTGACATTGATGTGCTTTGTTCTTGCGTGATAAATTGGATTTTCGGACAGTTTAATAGCACTACGATTGTCGTTGTATAGGTGTACTTTGTCACCCAGGTGAAATACGCAAGGAAATTTATTTTTCTGCTATTGGCATTTTAAAGCTTGTATTAGCGTAAATTACATCAATATGTCTCATTTGAAACGAATTTGTATAAATCTCTGAACATATTTTAAGGAGGTCTACAACATTTTAGTAAAATACGCAAGGAAATATATTTCTCTGCTATTGGCATTTTTGCGCTTGTATTTGCGTATATTACAACAATATGTCTCATTTGAAACGAATTTGTATCAATATCTGAACATATTTAATGGAGGTCTACAACATTTTAGTGAAATACGCAAGGAATTATATTTCTCTGCTATTCGCATTTTAACGTTTGTATTTGCGTAGATTACAGCAATATGTCTGTTGGATATTAGCACTTCGCACCCTTCATTTTAGTATAAATTAAACGCCAACTATGGCAACAAATGACTAACTTTTGTTTTTCACATTTATTGATTTTTAATTATTGATTGTCACTAAGACAAAACAAGCAAGTTGTATCATCATTATAAAAACAGACCGAAAATATAATTGATTTGTGTTCATATTGTTTTTCTTTTCAACCGCGTTGTATCCACATTAAATAATCCTGACAGGTTATGGGCCCAGAAGCGTTAGTGAGAAAACAGTAAAAACCAATTTTTCAAAAACATTTGGAGGCTAATAGCTCAATTTGCGTAATTGGACACGGAAGCACCTAAGTGCCAGTGAGATTGCGAAAAGTATTCGTTACTTAAAATTGTTCGGTAAAATATTCGGTCTTTCATAAACATGGCTCACGGCAATTTTCGAATCGAGCCACTCTCCAAGCACAACTACGAGACTTGGAAAGTACAAATCGAAGCCGTGCTGGTGAAAAACGACACCTGGATCTACGTCAGCGGGGAACCTCCAAAACCCGAAATCGACCAGAAAGCGGACGCAGCAGTACTAGCAGCGGTTCGCGGGGCAGAAACAAATTGGATCATACAAGACAGGAAGGCGAAGTCGGATCTCATCCTAGCCATCAACCCATCGGAGCTGAATCAGGTACGAGGCTGCGCGACTTCCCGAGAGATCTGGATCAAGTTGGAAGCAGCTTACGCTTTGAAAGGTCCGGCCAGGAAGGCGACACTACTAACACGGTTGACGCAGAGCAAAATGACCGATGGCGAAGACTTTAGGGAGTATCTTTCAGCTTTCTTCGACACTGTCGACCAACTGAAAAACATGGACATTTCAATAAACGATGAATTGCTGATCGTGATGCTTTTAACCAGTCTTCCAGATTCCTTCGAAAATTTCAGGTGTGCAGTCGAGGCCAGGGTCAACTTTCCAGACATCGACACCTAGAGAGTGAAACTTATCGAGGAATATGACGCAAGGATCCGGAAAACGAACGAAGCACCATCCGGTGCATTGTTTGCCAAATCAAACGCCGGTAACAAGATCCACGCGAGAGGTTTCAGAGGCAACTTTAAAAATTACTCCAAGGACGCTTCGAACAAATCTCACGATCACAAAATAGACAAATCTTCGAACCAAGTCCCATACAATTGCAACTTCTGCGGAAAGCGCGGTCATAAAGCCGTAGACTGTTTCGCGAGAAAACGCAAGCAACAAGATAAGGGGAACGCGAACACGGCATCATACTTCACTACCTTTCAAACCGGTGGCGCACTGAGCGACAGATGGTGTTTAGACAGCGGGTGCACCACGCATCTCTGCAAGGACAGCGAATTGTTTGTTAATCAACAACCGACGAATTTCGGACTAAACTTGGCTACGAATCTAACCTCGGATGTCACTGCTAAAGGAGAAGTCAAGCTGTCAACGTGGAACGGAAAGGAGAACATGTCGGTGGAGCTTCGCAACGCACTTCATGTACCAGATTTGCGCACCAATCTTATCTCCGTTTCTAAAATCGTCGACACAGGCGATCAAGTCCTCTTCACGAAGAATCAAGCTGTCATCACTAATAGTCGAGGTGGAGTCAAGATCGTTGCGGATCGAGACGGTGATCTATTCTACCTTCGGAGGAAGGAACAACACGACTCGAAACTTGTAAGCCGCGGATCAGAAAACGTCAACAAATGGCACCATTCATTTTGAAATAATTTTATTCATTTTAATTATATACATGTATTAATTAATATTAATTAATATGGAAACACATGATTGGTTTTATCAGAGCTCCTACTCACAAAAGGGAGTGTATATCTGTGTATGAGTGTATATTGCGTTGTGTGCTTAAAACATTGTGTTATTGTCTGTTACATTTTGGTTTACATTTTATTCGTGTTAGGATTGTGTTTTATGGGAAAAGGGGGAACAAAAACCCATTTAAATGCATGGCATTTTAAATAAAACTTATAAACTAACTTAACTAATTTAAAATTTAACAATACTGATGATTCTATGGACATTAAATTTATGCGAAATGTTCTGTATCTGTGGTTGACTCTATTGTTGTATAGTGATGCGTGTTGTGTGTTGCATTGTTGTTGTGTGTGTCTGTGTTACGTGTTCGGCTCATGGAGGCTTTCCGAAAATATGGGTAGTGTCTGGTAGGGGAGCTTATGCTTTAATCTATGTGTAGTGTTGTCGTGTCTTAATTTTGTGATGTGTTTTGTGAGTTTGTTTGAGTTTAACTGTGTTTTATAAAAGTTTTGTGATATTTGTTTTATGTATTGTGTTATGTAGGGTAAGTTTGCGATTTCGTGTAGGTCTGTTAGTCGTGTGTATCGTCCAGAGCTGGTGGCCAGTCTTAAGCATTTATTCTGGAGACGTTGCAATGGGATTAGTGCGGTTGCCGAAGCGTTACACCAAACTGGGGCTGCGTATGTTAGTATGGGGCGAATGATTGCGGTGTACATGAGGAGTTTATTTTTTGTTGAGAGGGAACTATTTTGTACAAGGAGTGGATAGAGATTTCGGATTACGTGTTGGGCTTTTTTAATTGTGTGTGATATGTGTGGGCCATGTCTTAGTGTTTGGTATAGGTGTGTGCCTAGGTATTTTACCGTGTGTGTGGGCGTTATTTTTTGTTTGTGTATTTGTAGTGGTGTGATTACTTTGTTTAGTGTGAATTTGCGTGAAAAAACAATGGTTTCGGTTTTTGTGGCGTTGATTTTAATTTTCCACTTCTCCCAGTAGCGTTGTAGTATATCTATGTGTATTTGTAGTTGTTTGTTGGCCACCTGCGCACTGAATGAGTGCGCGTAGATGGCCGTGTCGTCTGCGTAAAGAGCCGTATTCGTGTTTTGGAATGTGGGGAAATCGCTTAGGTAGAGGTTAAATAATTTGGGTCCAAGGACGCTGCCTTGGGGGACTCCTGCCATTATGGGTTTAGAGGTAGAAAGAGAGTTGTTTATTTTGGTTTGGAAGGATCTGTTGGTTAGATATGAGTGGATAAGTTTTATTAGGATTGGTGGAAAATGGTTTTTAATTAATTTGGCCATGAGCCCTGCTACCCAGAGCTTATCGAAAGCTTTTTCGATGTCTAGCAGGGCCATGACCGTAACTTTACTTTGGTTAAATTGGGTAGCGATATCGGTTGCGATCCTGCATACTTGCTGTACAGTATTGTGCCTAGCCCTAAATCCAAATTGGATGTCGGGGGTAATTTTTCGTCCTGTATCGATATCGTCTACCCGGGATAGGATAACCTTTTCGGTCAGTTTGGAGAGGGTATTAAGGAGGCTAATTGGTCTATAATTGCCGGGATTGTGAGGATCTTTATTTGGTTTTAGGATAGGGTGGATTATGGCACTCTTCCATGCAGCGGGGAAATGGTGAAGCTTTATGATTGAATTTATTATGTACGTTAATTGTACGATGGATTTTCGGGATAGGTTTTTTAATATTAGGTTTTCTATGTGGTCTGGTCCGGGAGCTTTGCGATTGGGCAGGGTGCGGATTATTTTGGTGAGTTCTGTAGGGTTTGTAAGGAGTTTTGCGAGGATTGTGTGTGTTGTTTGGTGTGTTGTGCTTAAAAATTGTTGTGTCTCTTGTAGGATTTGCTCATGCGTTTGTGTGTGCGGTGTGTCAATTACGTGTACGTTCGCTAGTTCATTGGCAATGGCTTCTGCCTTTTCTGGGTCAGAAGCCGCTGTGGTTGCGTTTGTAAGTGTGAGTGTGGGTATTGGGGTGAATTGTTTTTTGAGGTTTTTGGTGAGCTTCCAAAGGGAATTATCAAAGGGGTTTAGACTGGAGAGTTTTAGGGACCATGTTGTGTTCTGTTGTATTCTAATTTGGTTTTTAATAAGTGTGTTTAAGGCGTTGAGGTGTTGGCGATGTTGGGGGAAGCGGGTCCTCTGCCAATGTCTTCTTGCATTGTTGCGTTGTGTAATTGTGTCTAAAATGTTTTGTGGTAGGTTTAGTTTGTGTGTTTTTGTTTTTATGTTGCGTGAGTGTTTGTGTTTGGCTTTGTTAATTGCCTGTGTTAATTTGTGTATTTCTGTGTCAATGTCTTGCGTTGTGTTTATGTTATTGTTTATTGTGATGTGTTTGTCTAGTGTGTGGCGGAAGTGTTGCCAGTCTGTGTGTTTGTATGATGTGATGATTTTTGTTGTGTTGTGTATTTGCCTACCGTGTAAGGTGAAGATGATTGGATTATGATCTGAACTGAGTTCAGTGAGGGATTCAGGGGGTGTAATGTTGGGGACATTTTTATTTATAATGAGGTCGATTGTTGTAGGCGTTGATCCATTTTCTGGGTAGTGTGTCGGTGTATGAGGGTGCATAATGATGGCGACGTGTATGTTTGTGTATCTGTTGAGTGTGTGGCCATTTGTGTTGCTTCTGTTGCAGTCCCAGTTTGTGTGTTTCGCGTTCAGATCCCCGACCACTAGTGTTTTTGTTTTGTGTAATAATGTTGCGAGATCCGCGTTTGTTATGTTGTTTGCTGGTCTGTTGTAGGCTGCTGTGATTATGGTGTTGTCTGTAAGTTTTATGCTAAGTGTCTCTAGTGTAGTGTGTGCTGAATTTAAAAGTGTGTGTGGTACATTTTGTTTTATTAATATTGCAACGCCTCCAGCAGGAACCGGGCTTTGCTGTGGCCTGTCAGCTCTGTACGTTGTGTATGTATGTATTTTGAGTTTACGTGTGGCTGTAAGTTTTGTTTCATTGAGTGTCATGATGTGTATGTTGTGTGTGTTCATGTAGTGCGTCAGCTCCCCTACTTTACCCATGATTCCGTTAGCGTTCCATGAGCTGATGTTCAGTGTTGTTTTGTCTCTAGATGTTGTATGTGTGTACATTTTGCGTGAATTTCATGAAGACGGAGAATTGTTCTTGCTTGTTACGCGCACTTTCGAGGGCATTGTTTAGGTCTTTTAGGGCACGGATCATGTTGGTCAAGTTTATGAGAGAATTAAGTCTGTTCATTTCGGTGAATAGGTCCGTCACGTCGTCCATGTTGCTGTCTTTACTTTGTCTGTTTATTTGTATTGGGGGTTGTGGTATGTGTTTAGGGGTTGGTAGTGGCGGGAAGTTTATCTGTGTGTTTGGGGTTGTGTTTGTTCGAGGGGTGGGTAGGAGAGGAGTGGTTTTTTTGTTGTTTTGCCAATGGTTTGAGCGTGGTGCGGGGGCGTCAATGTACGTCAGTGGGCGTGTCTGTCTTTTTTCGGTTTGGTGGTCTAGTAATTTGATCCGTGCCCTATACACTGGGCACTGTATGTTGTTGGCGGGGTGGTCTCCAGCGCAGTTTGCGCACGCGGCGGGGGTGTCTTTTGTCTTCGTGCATGTGTTAGTCAAATGGTCCTTTGCACATTTCAGACATTTAGGTGCCAGTCTGCAATTCGTCGTGGCGTGTCCCCATTGTTGGCACCTGTGGCATTGAATTATGCGCTTTTGGTTAATGTGTCTCTCCCACATAACTTTTGTGTGGAAGAGATATTTTGCGTCGCTGTTGAGTTGTGCCACAGTGTGCCTATTGTCAGCTGTTATTAGGTATAGGGGGCGCCGTGTGTTGCGCATCCTAAATGTTTTGTGCACGTCAATGTTATTGTCTTTTAGTTCGAGTTCAAGGTCTTCGATTGTCGGGTCGTTGTCCAGTCCTCGTAGCACGAACGCATGTGTTTTAATTGTTCTGTCCGTGTACGTGTAATATTGAAATGTGTCGTCTGTATTCAGGTCCGTAATCAAGTTTTGTCTTTCGTTTTCGTCGTGTATGTATAAGTTAGTGTTGTTGTTTGTGTATTTGTAATGGTATCCCTGGGTTGCAAATGTCTTTATGTATTTAGTGACGTCGCTTGTATTTTTGGGGATGCCTGGGATTATGATAGGTGGAGAACAAATGGCACCAGAAGCTGGGACATTTGAACTACCACGACATGTCCCTCATGGTCAAGAAGAATTTGATACCACACTTGGACTCGCAATTGGGAGTATGCGAAACGTGTGTCGCAGGTAAGCTAACCCGTGCCCCATTTCAGAACCGAATCGAACGCGCAAGTGGACTGCTGGACATTGTGCACAGCGACGGATGTGGCCCCATGAGGACAGAATCACAAAACGGGGCGCGATACTTCGTCACTTTCATTGACGACTACGGTCGCTGGTGTGTGATTTACTTCATTCGGAACAAGAGCGAGGTCACGTCAAAGTTTCAGGAGTACAAAAGCTTCGTCGAAACCCAGACTGGACGGATGGTAAAGGCTTTACAGAGCGATAACGGCACTGAGTATTGCAACAGCAAGATGGACGACACTCTGAAGAGTTTCGGCATCCAGCGTCGACTCACCACCGTCTACACTCCTCAACAGAACGGAGTGGCTGAAAGGAAAAATCGGACCTTGGTGGAGGCTGCCAGGTGCATGTTATTTGAGTCCGGACTGTCCCCCTCTTTCTGGGCTGAAGCCATCGCCACAGCCAATCACATACGCAATCGGTGTGTGACAAAGAGTTTGGGCGGAGAAATACCCTACAAGCTATGGACCAACAAAACACCACAGCTGAACTACCTTCAAACTTTTGGCCGCAAGGCCTACGTGCTTGACAAATCCAGAAGCAAGGGCAAGTTTGAGACGAAGGCGTTGGAGGGAATCTTCGTCGGATATCCAACCTCGTCAAAAGGCTACAGGATCTGGGTTTCTCGCGAGAGAAAAATCCATACTTCAAGAGACGTCAAATTCTTGAATGAGACACAACATGACAAAAACTACGTGGACATCGTCTCTACAGATACGAGGAATGGACGTGATACCTTCAAAGACCTCTACTCAACCGGAAACGTCATAATTGGACAAAATCAACGTAAGACTATCGAGAACGAGGATCCCAAATCGATAAACATCGAACCCGAGGAGGACACATCACAAGTCGATAGACAAAAGAGATTGACGGCTGAAATTCCAACGAGTGAAGACAGCGTGTCAAATACGACTGGTCTCAAACACGCACCAGGCAGGCCCTCGAAACTCAGAACCGGACAACCAGGTCGCCCAAAGAAAATATACAAGACTGTCGAAATCAGTACCTCGGTCATCGCCGACTCGACTGAACCCGAAATCTCCCAAGACGCAGAATTCGCCGCTTTTGCTTCAGAAATACCTTTCTCGAAGGCCATCTCAGGGAGTGATAGGCTAGAGTGGGAAGACGCTATCTACGTTGAAATCCGAAATCTCATCACTAACAACACGTGGGAAATCGTAGTTCGACCAGATGATGCGAGAGTAATCGGCTGCCGAATGATTCTCAGAAACAAGTGGACAGCGGACGGATCATTGGACAAACCAAAGGCCAGGCTAGTTGCTCGAGGTTTCCTACAGAAACCTGGCGTGGATTTTCACGACACGTTTGCTCCTATAGCCCGACTTAACTCATTAAGATTACTAAAGGCTCTCGCCGCAAAACAAGACATGCACATCTTTCAGTTCGACATTACCGCTGCAAATCTCAACGGCAAAATCGACGAGAATATGGACACCCCTACGCTCCTGGAAGACATGCTACAACGAATGACTAAAGATCGCGACAAAGATCTTCAAAAAAAGGCTCTCGGCATGCTTCAGGACCTTCGAAATGGTGCGGAAAAAGTCTGCAAACTCTAAAAGGCTCTCTACGGACTACGACAAGCCGGTAGACAATGGAACACCGAAATCGACAAGGTATTGAAGGGCATCGGTTTAAACGCGACCAGTTCGGACACATGCATTTATGTGGACCCTGACCAGAAGACTTTCGTGCTACTGTATGTAGACGACATCCTTATCTTCTCAAACAATCACACCAGGGAAGATCACATAAAAAGGACCTTATCGAAACACTTCGATGTACGGGATCTCGTAAAGGCAAACTACTGCCTGGGAATTCAAATCAACCGCAGAAACGGTGAGATCTTCTTATCACAGAGCGGGTACGTTCAGGACATCCTCACGAGATTCAACATGCAGGACAGCAACCCTGTTGCAACACCAATGGTCCCGAATTCAAAACTAGTAAGGGGTGACCCAAACCAATAGCCTGATTTTCCTTACCGGGAAATCATAGGTGCCTTGATGTACCTAGCAACAGCAACGGGTCCGGATATTGCTCATTCAGTAAGTTCTTTGAGTCAGTTCAATGATTGTTTTAATAAGGAGCACTGGATTGCTGCTAAACGCGTGCTGAGGTATCTGAAGGCCACCGCTAATTATGCATCGAGATTCACCGGAGATAACAGCATCTTGACTTGTTTCGTCGATGCCGACTGGGGGAACTGCCCGGTGGACCGCCGGTCATACACCGGATCCACTTTCCTCCTGGGAGGTACTGCAATATCTTGGGAATCCCGGAAACAGCGGACTGTTGCTTTATCGTCGACTGAAGCTGAATACATGGCAGTCAGCGACGCTGGAAGGGAGGCCATATTTCTGTCGAATTTCCTGGCAGAGCTAGGATTCGAGGACATGGGCAAGGTCACCATTTACAACGACAACCAAAGTGCTGGGAAGCTAGATGAAAACCCAGTGCATCACTCAAGATCCAAGCACATCGACATTAAATACCATTTCATTCGAGACGTGCTGAGGAACTACCCCATTACACTAGCGTATTTGCCCTCGGAGGACATGGTGGCAGACATTTTCACAAAGGCCTTACCGAGGGGCGATCACGAGAGATGCCTAACTGGATTGGGACTAAAACCTACTCCGGGCGCAAATTGAGGGGGCGTGTTGGATATTAGCACTTCGCACCCTTCATTTTAGTATTAATTAAACGCCAACTATGGCAACATATGACTAACTTTTGTTTTTCACATTTATTGATTTTTAATTATTGATTGTCACTAAGACAAAACCGGGAAGTTGTATCATCATTATAAAAGCAGACCGAAAATATAATTAAATTGTGTTCATATTGTTTTTTCTTTTCAACCGCGTTGTATCCACATTCAATAATCCTGACAATGTCTTATTTGAAACGAATTTGTATCAACATCTGAACATATTTAATGGAGGTCTACAACATTTTAGTGAAATACGCAAGTAAATATATTTCTTGGCTATTGGCATTTTAAAGCTTGTTTTAGCGTTTATTACATCAATATGTCTCATTTGAAACGAATTTGTATCAATATCCGAACATATTTAATGCAGGTCTACAACATTTTATTAAAATACGCAAGGAAATATATTTCTCTGCTATTGGCATTTTAGCGCTAGTATTTGCGTACATTACAGCAATATAGCTCATTTGCGTATATTACAGCAATATGTCTCATTTGAAACGAATTTGTATCAATATCTAAACAAATTTTATGGAGATCTACAACATTTTAGTGAAATACGCAAGGAAATATATCTCTGCTATTGGCATTTTGACGCTTGTATTTGCGTATATTACAGCAATATGTCTCATTTGAAACGAATTTGTATCAATATCTGAACAAAGTTTATGGAGGTCTACAACATTTTAGTGAAATACGCAAGGAATTATATTTCTCTGCTATTGGCATTTTAACGTTTGTATTTGCGTATATTACAGCAATATGTCTCATTTGAAACGAATTTGTATCAATATCTGAACATATTTGATGGAGATCTACAACATTTTACTGAAATACGCAAGGAAATATATGTCTCTGCTATTGGCATTTTAACGCTTGTATTTGCGTATATTACAGCAATATGTCTCATTTGAAACGAATTTGTATCAATATCTGAACATATTTAATGGAGGTCTACAAGATTTTAGTGAAATACGCAAGGAAATATATTACTCTGCTATTGGCATTTTGACGCTTGTATTTGCTTATATTACATTTGAAACGAATTTGTATCAATATCTGAACAAATTTTATGGAGATCTACAACATTTTATTAAAATACGCAAGAAAATATATGTCTCTGATATTGGCATTTTAACGTTTGTATTTGCGTATATTACAGCAATATGTCTCATTTGAAACGAATTTGTATCAACATCAGAACTTATTTAATGGAGGTCTAAAACATTTTAGTGAAATACGCAAGGAAATATATTTCTTTGCTCTTGGCGTTTTAAAGCTTGTATTAGCGTTTATTAAATCAATATGTCTCATTTGAATCGAATTTTTATAAATATCTGAACATATTTATTGGAGGTCTACAACATTTTAGTGAAATACGCAAGGAAATATATTGCTCTGCTATTGGCCTTTTGACGCTTGTATTTGCGTATATTACAGCAATATGTCTCATTTGAGACGAATTTTTATCAATATCTGAACATATTTTATGTAGGTCTACAACATTTTAGTGAAATACGCAAGGAAATATATTTCTCTGCTATAGGCATTTTAACGCTTGTATTAGCGTATATTACATCAATATGTCTTATTTGAAACGAATTTGTATCAATATCTGAACATATTTAATGGAGGTCTACAATATTTTAGTGAAATACGCAAGGAAATATATTTCTCTGCTATTGGCATTTTGACGCTTGTATTTATTGAGATGTACGCGTATATAGTTAATAGTCAATCAAAATACAGTGTATTGTAAATATAGATTTTATTATGTTACATGAGGAACTATTTGACATTGCTTAAAAAATGGCAAAAGACAAGTGCTAGTATATGTGTTTTGTTACCTAGCATACTACGACGTTCATTTATAGCTAGAAGCGTAAATCATGTTTCAACACTCTCCTTTGATTGGAGCGTTGTCATCAATCAGTTTATGCGAGATGCCCATTCCTCCATTGCAAAAGTTATGTTTAGATCGAGGCAAACCTTTCGTTAGAATATCCGCGAGCATGAAGTCTGTGGATAAATGCATAAGCGATATAGATTCTTCTCTAAGAACTTGTCTAATGTAGTGAACTCTGACATTGATGTGCTTTGTTCTTGCGTGATAAATTGGATTTTCGGACAGTTTAATAGCACTACGATTGGCGTTGTATAGGTGTACTTTGTCACCCAGGTCCACACCAAGTTCCTTTAAGAAGCGTATTAGGTAGACAGACTCTTTAGCCGCCATAGTCTGTCCTAGATACTCAGCTTCGGTGCTCGAAAGTGCGACTGTGTGCTGCTTGCGTGACTCCCAGGTGTAGGCTGCGCCGCTCAGGATGACTGTAAATCCAGTATATGACCTGCGATCGGTGGAGCAGTTTCCCCAGTTGGCGTCGACGAAGCCTAGCAGTGTTTGGTTATCTTGTCGGTAGGAAAGTCCGTAATTGATTGTCCTTTTTAGGTAGCGCAGAACTCGCTTTGCAGCTGCCCAGTGTCGGCCGGAGTGATGATCATTATACTGGCTTAAAACACTTACAGCATGGGCGATGTCGGGTCGTGTACCGACCGCTCAATACATCAGTGAACCGATGAGTTCTTTGTGTGGTTAGTCGGACTTCACGTCGTCTTGATCCCCCGAGGGATTGTTGAGATCTGCGCCTGAAGCGAGAGGGGTTGAGACAGGGTTGCAATCATCCAAGTTACAGCGTTTCAGTAACTCTTTGACGTAACTAGATTGTGCAATGTGAATTCACTCCCTTGGTCTGATGATTTCCAGACCAAGACAATATTCGGCGTCTCCTAGTTATTTGATTTCGAATTGGTTTCTTAAGGAGTTGATGATAGATTTTTCCTTCTGTTTGTCTTTGGTAACGATGAACAGGTCATCAACACAAATCAGTATGTATGTTTGTTTGGACTCGTCTATGAAAATGCATGGATCCGAGTGTGTGGGTGAAAAACCAGCTCTGATCAGCACGTCCGTCAATTTGGAATGCCACGGTCGTCCTGCTTGCTTTAAACCGTAGATTGCACGGTTTAATTTACATACTTGATTTCCCTTGCGTATCTGCGATAACATGTCTCGAATTCTATTGTGGAGATGAGGATCTTTTTCTCTCACGACCATCTTCTCGAGCATCTTTTCGATTAATACAGGTGGTTCCATTGTCGGCATAGAGATATGCTGTAGTGACGTCCAGTTGTGTTATGTGAAGGCTATATTTGACAGCAAGAGCCATCAAGATATCAAACGAACTGAGACGGGCTACCGGGGAAAAGGAATCGTGGAAGTCGATCCCAGGAATTTGTGCAAATCCTCTCGCCACAACGCGGGCTTTGCGGCGTCCTATATTTCCCTGACTGTCATATTTATTTCGTAGAATGGTTCTAGATCCGATTACTTTCTTATTAATAGGTCGGTCGCCGAGGTCCCAGGTGAGATTTTTCAGAAGACTTTTCATCTCACGGTAGATTGCTTTCGCCCATTCGTTGCAATCCGGTCCGGATAAGGCGTCAGACAGGGGAATTTCCGTACACGTCATGGCGTGTTCTGCGTCCAAATAGTTGCTTTCGTGGGACTTGAATCGTTGATCGAATCCTTTAAAATTCGAAGATTCCTCGTCGTCTTCTGGGTTTATATCGTGCTCTTCGTTGCTATCATCGATGTGTTAATCTTGATAATGATAAACCTTTGCTGGTCTGCCCCGTTTTCCAGTCCTGATTAAGAGGGGTCATCCGGGAGCACGCTTCTTGACCTCGATGTTTGAGACTTCATCCCCTAGATCTGGTCCTTGATGTGAATTGGATTGATTCGTCCTTTCAACGGAAGAAGAATCTTTCGCTCGTGGTTTTAATGTTTAAACCGAGTCTCTCTCGTTGGAAATGATCGAGTTGTCAATGGGGAGAATTTGGTAAGACAGACTAAGGAGTTTTGAATGTACGTTTAAAGTGTTTTCGGAAATGATGTCCGTATATTCGCTTCTGGAATCAAATTCTTCCATGAATTTTACTTATCGAGAAATTCTGATTTTTCTTACGTTCGGAATCTATATGCGGTAGGCCTTGGAGGTTTCCGAGTAGCCGACAAACAGACCCTTGATAGCTTTAGGTTCAAATTTGCCTTTTCCTGGTTGTTTATCAAGGACAAATGCCTTGCAACCGAATAGCTTGAAGAAGTTGAAGTGCGGACGTCTACTGGTCCACTGTTCATAAGGAATTCCTCCGTTGAGACTTTTGGTTGGACATCGGCTTCGGATGAAGTTGGCGGTAGCAATTGCTTCTGCCCAGAACGATGATTTCACGCCAGATTCGATTTTGCATGCATCGCGCCATATCTACTAATGTCGGGTTCTTTCTCTCAGACACTCCATTCTGTTGTGGGGTGTATGGGGTTGTGAGTCGTCTCTGAATTCCGTTTTTCTTGAGAATGTCGTCCATTCGAGCATTACAAAATTCCTTGCCGTTCTCTGTTTGTAATGCTTTGATTTTGTGTCCGGTTTCGTTTTCAGCGTAAGTTTTGTATTCTAAAAATTTCTGGATGACTTGGTCTTTGCTTTTGAGGAAGTAAACGCTGCACCAACTGGGGTGATCATTGGTAAGTATAAGGAAGTACCTTGCTCCTCCTTGTGACTCTACTCTCATAGGTCCACATAGATCAGAGTGAACTATTTGTAGTGGAGTCAACGATTTTTCGATGCGTGCGGGAAATGGTTTCCTCGTTAATTTGCCGGTGATGCAAATCTCACACGCAGGAATAATTTTTGTAGAGTCGTCGGGTTCTTTTATGTTGGAATTTTTCATCAGGAGTTTGACATCGTTATAGTTTACGTGGCCAAGACGTCGATGCCATTTCGTGGTTGAGGAATAGTCATTTTGTGTTGAGTTCGCCTGTGGATCAGCTTGACTTAGGTAATATAATTCATTTATGCGATACGCGTGAAGTCGAGTATTGCCATTTGCATCTAGGACAGTTGCTTCTTGCTTGTTGAAAATGACCGTGTTGTTTCGATCGACCAGTTTGGCTACTGAGAGGAGGTTTGTTCTCAAATCTGGAACAAGAAATGTGTTTTCAAGCGTGATGGATTTGGTATGGTTACCAATGTTTGTTGGAATCTTGACACTTCCTTTGGCATGTATTTGTGTTGTCTCGCTGCCTGCCAGACGGAGTTCACTGCGAATCTCCTCTGCTTTGGTGCACAATGTGCTGTCGTTGCAAAGGTGAGATGTAGCTCCACTGTCTATACACCAACTGGATGTATTTTGATGATGCGATGGATCGTCTTCAATGTTGCAGGCGTCGGCAAAGTAAGTTTCGTCGGTCAAGTTTCCTTTTTGCTCTTCTTTCCTCTTTTGCGAATCGGCTTTCTTCTTCTTTCTGCACTCAGAAATAACATGCCCTTTGAATTTACAGAAATGGCAGATTAGTTTCGAACGGTTTTCTCCTTGTCTGGGATGTTTCTCGTTCTGTCTTCTGAATTGCGATGATGCTGAATATGGACCTTGGTTCCTAGAGAGGAAGGCACCGGATGAAGTGGGAACAGATTTCCGCTTCCTCGCCTCACTTTCTTCGACGGTTTTTATTTTGAGAGATTCCGCGGATGGAAGTGCGTCGCGAGTTTCTATGGCGCATCTGAAGTTTTCGAGCGATTCTGGTAGGCTATAAAGCTGCATAATGGTCAGCAAATCCCCGTTAATTTCCACCTCCATGGATTGTAATTTGTCAACTGTGTCGAAAAACGATGACAAGTGATCGCGTGCGTCATCGATGTCGCGCATTTTGTGTTGCAAAAGCTGTTTTAATAGAATAGCTTTGCGGGCGGGACCCTTAGAAACGTATATTGTTGCGAGCTTATCCCAGATCGCTTTGGACGTTTGACAGTCTCGAACTTGTTTGAGTTCTGATGGAGAAATTGCTAATATCAAATCTGACCAGGATTTTCGGTCTTGTTTGATCCGTTCTGCGAGATTTGCCGCGGTTGATTCGTCGCCGGCGTTGGCTTCTGGTTTTGGTTTTTCACCGCATACATAACCCCATGCATCGTTCTTGAGCAGAAGTGCTTCGACTTGTATCCTCCATGTGTCGTAGTTTTCTTTTGTGAGCGTATCGAGACGAACGGAACTCATCGCGTTCGAGAATGCCATGCTGACAATTTCTACACACCTGGATTATAAATACCGGGTCGCAGTAAGTATCGTGATTTATCAATTTTAAGTTTTTGTGAATTTATTTCGTTTTACCACACTGGGCCCATAACCTATTGAGATGTACGCGTGGATAGTTAATAGTCAAACAAAATACAGTATATTGTATATATAGATTTTATTATGTTACATGAGGTACTATTTGACATTGCTAAAAAAAAAAGGCAAAAGACAAGTGCTAGTATAAGTGTTTTGTTACATAGCATACTACGATGTTCATTTATAGCGAGAAGCGTAAATCATGTTTCAACAGTGTTTGCGTATATTACAGCAATATGTCTCATTTGAAACGAATTTGCATCAATATCTGAACATATTTAATGAAGGTCTACATTATTTTAGTGAAATACGCAAGGAAATATATTACTCTGCTATTGGCATTTTGACGATTGTATTTGCGTATATTACAGCAATATGTCTCATTTGAGACGAAGTTTTATCAATATCTGAACAAATATTTCTCTGCTATTGGCATTTTAACGCTTGTATTTGCGTATATTACAGCAATATGTATCATTTGAAACGAATTTGTATCAATATCTGAAGATATGTAATGGAGGTCTACAACATTTTAGTGAAATACGCAAGGAATTATATTTCTATGCTATTGGCATTTTAACGTTTGTATTTGCGTATATTACAGCAATATGTCTCATTTGAAACGAATTTGTATCAATATCTGAACAAATTTTATGGAGATCTACAACATTTTATTGAAATACGCAAGGAAATATATGTCTCTGCTATTGGCATTTTAACGCTTGTATTTGCGTATATTACAGCAATATGTCTCATTTGAAACGGATTTGTATCATTATCTTAACATATTTAATGGAGGTCTACAACATTTTAGTGAAAATACGCAAGGTAATATATTTCTCTGCTATTGGCATTTTCACGCTTGTATTTGCGTATATTACAGCAATATGTCTCATTTAAAACGAATTTGTATCAATATCTGAACAAATTTTAAGGAGATGTACAACATTTTATTGAAATACGCAAAGAAATATATGTCTCTGCTATTTGCATTTAAACGCTTGTATTTGCGTATATTACAGCAATATGTCTCATTTGAAACGAATTTGTATCAATATCTGAACATATTTAATGGAGGTCTACATCATTTTAGTGAAATACGCAAGTAAAAATATTTCTCTGCTATTGGCATTTTAACTCTGGTATTTGCGTATGTTACAGCAATATGTCTCATTTGAAACGAATTTGTATCAATATCTGAACATATTTAATGGAGGACTACAACATTTTAGGGAAATACGCAAGGAAATATATTTCTGTGCTATTGGCATTTTCACGCTTGTATTTGCATATATTACAGCTATATGTCTCATTTGAAACCAATATGTATCAATATCTGAACATATTTAATGGAGGTCTACAACATTTTAGTGAAATACGCAAGGAAAAATATTTCTCTGCTATTTGCATTTAAACGCTTGTATTTGCGTATATTACAGTAGCATGTCTCATTTGAAACGAAATTGTGTCAATATCTGAACATATATAATGGAGGTCTACAACATTTTAGTGAAATACGCAAGGAATTATATTTCTATGCTATTGGCATTTTAACGTTTGTATTTGCGTATATTACAGCAATATGTCTCATTTGAAACGAATTTGTATCAATATCTGAACAAATTTTATGGAGATCTACAACATTTTATTGAAATACGCAAGGAAATATATGTCTCTGCTTTTGGCATTTTAACGCTTGTATTTGCGTATATTACAGCAATATGTCTCATTTGAAACGAATTTGTATCAATATCTGAACATATTTAATGGAGGTCTACATCATTTTAGTGAAATACGCAAGGAAATATATTTCTCTGCTATTGGCATTTTAACTCTGGTATTTGCGTATATTACAGCAATATGTCTCATTTGAAACGAATTTGTATCAATATCTGAACATATTTAATGGAGGTCTACAACATTTTTGGGAAATACGCAAGGAAATATATTTCTGTGCTATTGGCATTTTCACGCTTGTATTTGCATATATTACTGCAATATGTCTCATTTGAAACCAATATGTATCAATATCTGAACATATTTAATGGAGGTTTACAACATTTTAGTGAAATACGCAAGGAAATATATTTCTCTGCTATTGGCATTTAGCGTTTGTATTGGCGTATATGACAGCAGTATATTTCATTTGAAATGAAATTGTATCAATATCTGAACATATTTAATGGAGGTCTACAACATTTTAGTGTAATACGCAAGGAAATATATTTTTCTGCTATTTGCATTTTAACGCTTGTATTTGCGTATATTACAGTAACATGTCTCATTTGAAACGAATTTGTATCAATATCTGAACATATTTAATAGGGGTCTACAACATTTTAGTGAAATACGCAAAGAAATATATTTCTCTGCTATTGGCATTTTAACGCTTGTATTTGCGTATATTACAGCAATATGTCTCATTTGAAACGAATTTGTATCAAAATCTGAACATATTTAATGGAGGTCTACATCATTTTAGTGAAATACGCAAGGAAATATATTTCTCTGCTATTGGCATTTTAACTCTGGTATTAACGTATATTACAGCAATATGTCTCATTTGAAACGAATTTGTATCAATATCTGAACATATTTAATGGAGGTCTACAACATTTTAGGGAAATACGCAAGGAAATATATTTCTTTGCTATTGGCATTTTAAAGCTTGTATTGGCGTTTATTACATCAATATTTCTCATTTGAAACGAATTTGTATCAATATATGAACATATTTAATTGAGGTCTACAACAATTTAGTGAAATACGCAAACAAATATATTTCTCTGCTATTTGCATTTTGACGCTAGTATTTGCGTATATTACATCAATATGTCTCATTTGAAACGAATATGTATTAGTATCTGAACATATTTATTGGAGGTCTACAACATTTTAGTGAAATACGCAAGGAAATATATTTCTCTGCTATTTGCATTTTGACGCTTGTATTTGCGTATATTACAGCAATATGTCTCATTTGAAACGAATTTGTATCAATATCTGAACAAATTTAATGGAGGTCTACAACAATTTAGTGAATTACGCAAGGAAATATATTTCGCTGCTATTGGAATTTTCACGCTTGTATTTGCGTATATTAGAGCAATATGTCTCATTTGAAACGAATTTGTATCAATATCTGAACATATTTAATGGAGGTCTACAACATTTTGGTGAAATAGGCAAGGAAATATATTTCTGGGCTATTGGCATTTTCACGCTTGTATTTGCATTTATTTCAGCAATATGTCTCATTTGAAACCAATATGTATCAATATCTGAACATATTTAATGAAGGTCTACATTATTTTAGTGAAATACGCAAGGAAATATATTTCTCTGCTATTTGCATTTTGACGCTTGTATTTGCGTATATTACAGCAATATGTCTCATTTGAAACGAATTTGTATCAATATCAGAACATATTAAATGGAGGTCTAAAACATTTTAGTGAAATACGCAAGGAATTATATTTCTTTGCTATTGGCATTTTAACGTTTGTATTTGCGTATATTACAGCAATATGTCTCATTAGAAACGAATTTGTATTAATATCTGAAATAATTTTTTATGGAGGTCTCAACATTTTAGTGTAATACGCGAGGAAATATATTTCTCTGCTATTGGCATTTAAACGCTTGTTTTTATGTATATTACAACAATATGTCTCATTTGAAACGAATTTGTATCAATATCTGAACATATTTAATGGAGGTCTAGAACATTTTAGTGAAATACGCAAGGAAATATATTTCTCTGCTATTGGCATTTTAACTCTGGTATTAACGTATATTACAGCAATATGTCTCATTTGAAACGAAATTGTATCAATATCTGAACATATTTAATGGAGGTCTACAACATTTTAGGGAAATACGCAAGGAAATATATTTCTTTGCTATTGGCATTTTAAAGCTTGTATTGGCGTTTATTACATCAATATTTCTCATTTGAAACGAATTTGTATCAATATATGAACATATTTAATTGAGGTCTACAACAATTTAGTGAAATACGCAAACAAATATATTTCTCTGCTATTTGCATTTTGACGCTAGTATTTGCGTATATTACATCAATATGTCTCATTTGAAACGAATATGTATTAGTATCTGAACATATTTATTGGAGGTCTACAACATTTTAGTGAAATACGCAAGGAAATATATTTCTCTGCTATTTGCATTTTGACGCTTGTATTTGCGTATATTACAGCAATATGTCTCATTTGAAACGAATTTGTATCAATATCTGAACAAATTTAATGGAGGTCTACAACAATTTAGTGAATTACGCAAGGAAATATATTTCGCTGCTATTGGAATTTTCACGCTTGTATTTGCGTATATTAGAGCAATATGTCTCATTTGAAACGAATTTGTATCAATATCTGAACATATTTAATGGAGGTCTACAACAATTTGGTGAAATAGGCAAGGAAATATATTTCTGGGCTATTGGCATTTTCACGCTTGTATTTGCATTTATTTCAGCAATATGTCTCATTTGAAACCAATATGTATCAATATCTGAACATATTTAATGGAGGTCTACATTATTTTAGTGAAATACGCAAGGAAATATATTTCTCTGCTATTTGCATTTTGACGCTTGTATTTGCGTATATTACAGCAATATGTCTCATTTGAAACGAATTTGTATCAATATCAGAACATATTAAATGGAGGTCTAAAACATTTTAGTGAAATACGCAAGGAATTATATTTCTTTGCTATTGGCATTTTAACGTTTGTATTTGCGTATATTACAGCAATATGTCTCATTAGAAACGAATTTGTATTAATATCTGAAAAAAATTTTTATGGAGGTCTCAACATTTTAGTGTAATACGCGAGGAAATATATTTCTCTGCTATTGGCATTTAAACGCTTGTTTTTATGTATATTACAACAATATGTCTCATTTGAAACGAATTTGTATCAATATCTGAACATATTTAATGGAGGTCTACCACATTTTAGTGAAATACGCAAGGAATTATATTTATCTGCTATTGGCATTTTAACGCTTGTATTTGCGTATATTACAGCAATATGTCTCGTTCGAAACGAATTTGTATCAATATCTGAACATATTTAATGGAGGTCTACATCATTTTAGTGAAATACGCAAGGAATTATATTTCTCTGCTATTGGCATTTTAACGATTGTATTTGCGTATATTACAGCAATATGTCTCATTTGAAACGAATTTGTATCAATATCTGAACAAATTTTATGGAGATCTACAACATTTTAGTGAAATACGCAAGGAAATATATGTCTCTGCTATTGGCATTTTAACGCTTGTATTTGCGTATATTACAGTAACATGTCTCATTTGAAACGAATTTGTATCAATATCTGCACATATTTAATGGAGGACTACTACATTTTAGTGAAATACGCAAGGAAATATATTTCTCTGCTATTGGCATTTCACGCTTGTATTTGCGTATATTACAGTAATATGTCTCAATTGAAACGAATTTGTATCAATATCTGAACAAATTTTATGGAGGTCTCAACATTTTATTGTAATACGCGAGGAAATATATTTCTCTGCTATTGGCACTATAACGCTTGTTTTTGCGTATATTACAGCAATATGTCTCATGTGAAAGGAATTTTTATCAATATCTGAACATATTTAATGGAGGTCTACAACATTTTAGTGAAATACGCAAGGAAATATATATATCTCTGCTATTGGCATTTTAACGCTTGTATTTGCGTATATTACAGTAACATGTCTCATTTGAAACGAATTTGTATCAATATCTGAACATATTTAATGGAGGTCTACAACATTTTAGTGAAATACGCAAGGAAATATATTTCTCTGCCATTGGCACTTTAACGCTTGTATTTGCGTATATTACAGCAATATGTTTCATTTGAAACAATTTTGTATCAATATCTGAACAAATTTTATAGGGTCTACAATATTTAAGGGAAATACGCTAGGAAATATATTTCTCTGCCATTGGCATTTTAACGCTTGTATTTGCGTATATTACAGCAATATGTCTCATTTGAAAGGAATTTGTATCAATATCTGAACATATTTAATGGAGGTCTACAACATTTTAGTGAAATACGCAAGGAATTATATTGCTCTGCTATTGGCATTTTAACGCTTGTATTTGCGTATATTACAGTAACATGTCTCATTTGAAACGAATTTGTATCAATATCTGAACATATTTAATGGAGGTCTACAACATTATAGTGAAATACGCAAGGAATTATATTTCTCTGCTATTGGCATATTAACGCTTGTATTTATGTATATTACAGTAACATGTCTCATTTGAAACGAATTTGTATCAATATCTGAACAAATTTTATGGAGGTCTCAACATTTTATTGTAATACGCGAGGAAATATATTTCTCTGCTATTGGCACTTTAACGCTTGTTTTTGCGTATATTACCTTGATTGGAGCGTTGTCATCAATCAGTTTATGCGAGATGCCCATTCCTCCATTGCAAAAGTTATGTTTAGATCGAGGCAAACCTTTCGTTAGAATTTCCGCGAGCATGAAGTCTGTGGATAAATGCATAAGCGATACAGATTCTTCTCTAAGAACTTGTCTAATGTAGTGAACTCTGACATCGATGTGCTTTGTTCTTGCGTGATAAATTGGATTTTCGGACAGTTTAATAGCACTACGATTGTCGTTGTAAAGGTGTTCTTTGTCACCCAGGTCCACACCAAGTTCCTTTAAGAAGCGTATTAGGTAGACAGACTCTTAAGCCGACGTAGTTAGTCCTAGATACTCAGCTTCGGTGCTCGAAAGTGCGACTGTGTGCTGCTTGCGTGACTCCCAGGTGATGGCTACGCCGCTCAGGATGAATGTAAATCCAGTATATGACCTGCGATCGGTGGAGCAGTTTCCCCAGTCGGCGTCGACGAAGCCTAGCAGGGTTTGGTTATCTTGTCGGTAGGAAAGTCCGTAATTGATTGTCCCTTTTAGGTAGCGCAGAACTTGCTTTGCTGCTGCCCAGTGTCGGCCGGAGTGATGATCATTATACTGGCTTAAAACACTTACAGCATGGGTGATGTCGGGTCGTTTACCGACCGTTAAATACATAAGTGAACCGATGAGTTCTTTGTATGGTTGGTCGGACTTCACGTCGTCTTGATCCCCCGAGGGATTGTTGAGATCTGCGCCTGAAGCGAGAGGGGTTGAGACAGGGTTGCAATCATCCAAGTTAAAGCGTTTCAGTAACTCTTTGACGGAACTAGATTGTGCAATGTGAATACTCTCCTTTGGTCTGTTGATTTCCAGACCAAGACAATATTCGGCGTCTCCTAGTAATTTGATTTCGAATTGGTTTCTTAAGGAGTTGATGATAGATTTTTCCTTCTGTTTGTCTTTGGTAACGATGAACAGGTCATCAACACAAATCAGTATGTATGTTTGTTTGGACTCGTCTATGAAAATGCATGGATCCGAGTGTGTGGGTGAAAAACCAGCTCTGATCAGCACGTCCGTCAATTTGGAATGCCACTGTCATCCTGCTTGCTTTAAACCGTAGATTGCACGGTTTAATTTACATACTTGATTTCCCTTGCGTATCTGTGATAACATGTCTCGAATTCTATTGTGGAGATTAGGATCTTTTTCTCTCACGACCATCTTCTCGAGCATCTTTTCGATTAATACAGGTGGTTCTATGTATGTTTCTTCGTCAATGTCGGCATAGAGATATGCTGTAGTGACGTCCAGTTGTGTGATGTGATGGCTATATTTGACAGGCTACCGGGGGAAAAGGAATCGTGGAAGTCGATCCCAGGAATTTGTGCAAATCCTCTCGCCACAACGCGGGCTTTGCGGCGTCCTATATTTCCCTGACTGTCATATTTATTTCGTAGAATGGTTCTAGATCCAATTACTTTCTTATTAATAGGTCGGTCGCCGAGGTCCCAGGTGAGATTTTTCAGAAGACTTTTCATCTCACGGTAGATTGCTTCTGCCCATTCGTTGCAATTTTTGACGATACCGCGGCATAAAGGGATGTGAGCCAGGCTAACTCAATGGAGAAGGGAGGGGTTGCGAGCTACTAGCTGAGGTGTGGTACTTAAATGAAACACGGTTCAGATCAACTCGACAATGTTTATACATAAAGAGAAATAAAAATGCCTTAACTGGGCGCGTGGCCATACACTCTAATGCCTAATACATTTTAAAGTTACGTGGACGTTATGGTGAATTTAAATACAATAAAAAGAAAAGAAAGAATGGTGATACTCAAGTGAGTCCGTGGGAGCGATGTTCCAACGGGCCGGCGGATAAGTTGGTGTGGCGCCTAGCGGTAGTCCAAGGTTGATTTGTTTTGGGCGCCAGCCCTACCAACGGCAGGACGCCTTGGATCCGGTAAAGAAGTTGTTCCGTCCGCTTGCCCTCGCCCCAGGTGACTCGTTTGGTAGTCGATTTACCCAACGATAATCCTGCGTTGAATTACAGGACGATTAGAAATAGGCCACTATTTACTATAATGGATGCAGATAGTTTAAAGGAAGTTATGTTAACCAAATAAATGAAGTTACAAATTGCGAGTTAATAACATTGAACAAATTGATTTTGACTCTTAAAACAAATACAAAGAAATGATACAAAGCTCTCAAAGTCCTCTTGAGTCTGTACCTGGGATTGGATGGTGTTCATCCGTTTCTCCAAAAGTATAAATACGGAGGCGGTTCCTTCCTGGTTCTCTCGCTTACAACTCCTTCGCCAGGGTCTGAGCCTTGACGTGACTCGTACCGATATCTTCGTAATACCAAAGATAGTTGGTGGTGAATTACCCTTGAACGCATTACAGATTAAACATCGGAGCAGATGAAGGTTTATGATGCGACCAAAATGATAACACAAATGAAGGGAATCAGTAATAATAGTTTACCCAAAATTAATGAAACGTAACGTGAATTCGATCACTTACTAGTGATTTAAATCCATTCATGTTACGCTCAAACCAAACCCTAACTTAACATAGACCATCTGATCGGTTCTACTAACTAAATAAAGGCTAATTACAATATTCCCGTATATAACGTAAGTGATATCAACAATAAAGTTATGGGTACCACGGGGTCGCAACATTAACGGACGGATTTGAGAGTGGACATAAGTACAGCATGAAATACAAAATCGCCGCTAAATCAATAATAAATACGCGGATATATAAATACACATAAATGTAAGCAGAATTACATAAAGTGCTAAATTGCCAATATTGAGTAGATAAACGAAATAAACCTTAACCACACGGTTAACGTGGTTAATAATAATGTTAAACAGAAATTACTATAAGTGTTACATTTCGAAGTGGTACAGGAATTAAATAACCAGATCACTCAGGTAGCGAGTGACCTTGCTGTGCCGCAAAAAAAGAAAAGAGCACGTGTTTTACCAAAACGTTCTCAATCGAGATCCAGATTAAATTAAATAGAGTAAATATTTAACTGAACGAACGCAGTAATATAGACTAATTTGTGTCTCCACATTAAGCAAGAATTTCGCTACACGTGCACCAAAAATGAATTTAAAGATAACATGTGTTATCCACAACGGCTCGATGACGACAGAGAGCTATTCATGTACGTTTTCGCCGCAGGTAACAATTGCAAACCGCGACGAACACGCCCGATAAACGGTCAAGTATTCTCATGTGAAACAGTAAAATAGAGAGAACGGCGTTTTCGTCACATTCCCCATACTTCCCCCAAAAAAAAAAAGGGTCTCAAGCAAGCTTGAGGGATTTTTTTTTTCAGCGAACTGTTTAGTATTCAGAGGCTTTGGGCAAAAAGAACAAATGCTTTAATTCCACAAGGATATCTAGATATAAAGATTAAAGGACAAATAACCAAACGTAAACATATTGAGATTTGGCAATTTTACTAAAGGACTAACGGTCAGTATTAGGTTTGAGCATAGAAACATGCCAAACTCCGACTTTACGACGGTTCAAGGTCTCGAGCTCATATCTAGTATCAGATAAGCGTTTAACTATTTTACATTTAATGTACTTAGGTGCTAATTTAGCAGCAAAATAATTTCCACCATGCGAAAGGACTGGATTTCTTTTCCAAACAGTATCTCCAACAACAAAGCTGACGTGACGGCGACGCAAGTTATAAAAGCTGCTATTCTTTTGAAAGGCTAAATCAAGTTGTCGTTTGATATGATTGCGGAGTTTCTCAAGTTCTTTAAGTTGCCTAGCATAATCAAGTCGACTATCTACCGAAATAGGAATATTTTCATCCGGAGGTTGATCAGTGCGATTGAGGTGCAATTCACGACCGAAAGTGAGGTACGCAGGTGTAAATCCTGTGGTTTCATGAACGGCGGTACTTAGAGCAAATCGAAATTTAGGTAAATTAATATCCCATTCGCGATGGTTATGTTGTTAATAGGTAGCGATCATAGTTTTGATGACGCGATTTGTGCGTTCGGTGTGGTTAGCGGAAGGATGGAAATTAGGGTTCAACTGTAATTTCACAGCATAAGAATTTAATAAATTTCTGAATTCTTGGCTTATGAACTGTTTGCCATTATCACTTATGAGGAATTCAGGTGATCCGAAGACAAGAAAAATTTAATTTTCAAGTAGTTTACATATACTCTTGCTTTCTGCAGTACGTATAGCGAAAAACAGGCTATACTTAGTGAATAAATCACAAAAGACGAGAATAAAACGATTTCGAGACGTTGACATAGGGAGAGGACCGATTATATCTGTGGACACATACTGCCATGGTCTGGATATAGACCTTTTGCCTAAAAAACCGGCAGGTTATTGTTGTTCAACCTTGTGCGCTTGGCATGGTTGGCAACTACGAACGTAATGTGCGATATCATCTGACAACTTTGGCCAATAATAATTAGACGCTATTCGGTTTTAAAAATTCCAAGGTGACCGGCAGTAGGTTCATCATGGTTTTCAAAAAGGATGTAAGCACGTAATTTGCGAGGAATAACAAGTTTCCACGGATCCTCATCACTACAAGAAGGATTAATCGGACGACATTCCAGCGGGGATATAAATCGGGACTTTCATTGATATTAATCAGAAGCTTTTTATACCATTGATCGTGGTCTTCAGGAAGGATACTAATGGAACAGACTGCTCGAGATAATGCGTCAGGTACAACTTTTAAAGCTCCCTTGCGATGAATGATATCAAAATCGTATTGCTGCATCCTTAGTGCCCAGCGAGCTAATCTACCTTTGGGTTCTTTCATTCTGTTAAGCCAGGTCAAAGCAGCATGATCGGTAATTAATGTAAAATGAGAGGCTTCGATGTAACATCGAAATTTATCTACAGCCCATAAAACGGCGGAAATTTCTAACTGCGAGGCGTCATAATTCGCTTCACATTTGCTGAGTGTGCGACTGGCGTAAGCGATTACACGCTCTCCCTTTTCGAATTTTTGTACGAGCACGGCACCCAAAGCAACTGAGCTTGCATCAGTTTGTATTACAAAAGGTTTGTTGAAATCAGGGCACGCCATGATTGGTGCAGAAGTTAAGCAATCTTTAAGATGATTGAATGCCTTGTTTGTCTCGGCAGACCAAATAAATTTACAGTTCTTTTTCGTGAGGGCAGTAAGTGGGATAGTTATTTCCGAGAAATTAGCAATAAAGCGACGGTACCAAGAAGCTAAGCCTATGAAACGTCTGATATCTTTTACACATTTTTGGGTCGGGAAGGAAACAATAGCGGCGATCTTATCAGGATCAACTCGCAAACCTTGAGAATCTACAATGTATCCTAAATACTTCAGCTCATTCCGTGCGAAGAAACATTTTTCGCGGTTTAGAGTTAAATTATGGGAATGTAAGCGAGAGAAAACTTGGTTTAAAATTTTAAGATGAGTTTCGAAATCGGGTGTAGCGATAATAAGGTCGTCTAAGTATACAAAAACAAATGGTTCAAATTCTGGGCCAAAAATCTTGTCAACCAAACGTTGCATTGTTGCGGGTGCAGTAGTCAAGCGTAACAAATTGAAAAAGTCCGCGTCGCGGAACGGTAAAAGCGGTGCGTTCACGACTAGCTTTCTCTAGAGAGATTTGCCAGAATGCTGACTTAAGATCCAGAGAAGATAAATATTTGGCTCCTCCTTAATTATCTAAAGTTGTCGAAATATATGGAAGCGGGTAAGCATCTTTTTTAGGGACGCTATTTATTTTACGGAAATCTATACAGAATCTATAATCACCGGACGATTTTCTAACAGCAACTACGGGTGAACTCCACGGACTATGAGAGGGTTCAACAACACCTTGATCAATCATTTTATCTAATTCTTGGTGAATGAATTTACGAATACTTTCGGAAACAGGATAATATCGCTGTTTTATTGGAGGTGCGTCCCCGGTATCAATTACATGTTCAATAGCGGTTTTTCTGCCAAGGGTTGGGCTCATTTTAGAAAAAAATGAATCGGTTAAACTATTGAGTGCTTCATATTCGTCATGAGTTAGGCGGGTCTTGTCCACGATGGCCGCGGTAAAATGGTTGGAGTTAAGTAAAAATGTTTTATTCGCGAAATTAGGCACGATGCTGAATGCGGCTAAAAAATCAACGCCCAGAATTAAATCTGAGATAAGTGATGAGACAACTAACGTTCGTACAATACGTACATTGCCGTGAATCGAGTACGGAATGGAGACGATTCCTTCCATCTGACAAGATTCTCCGCTGGCGGTAGTAATACATTCATCATTAGCGTTGGAGTTAAGACTTAGCGGAAGATGAGTAAAATTTTTCCAAATACGCGTGGCCAGGAGGGTACACGAAGAACCGGAATCAAGAAGACCGTCTAGCTTTTCTCCGCAAATTGAAACAGTTAGGTATGGACGCGGGTCCAGAGAGCGAGAAGATAATGTATAATTTACAGAATTCTGACTACAGCAAAAATGTTTTATATACTTGAGCCAATTTTGCCACTCGCAACTAGATTTTTGAGTTGGTTTGGGGTTAAAACGAGACAAATGACAACTCTCCATTGCTCGCTTACTTAGTTTCCCGGATGGGGACTACATTTTGGGCAATTAAGTTTGGTAACACCCGGATTACCACATTTGAAGCAAAATCGATTACGCGGTAACGTACAGTCGGTGAATATGTGACCGGATTTTTTACAGTTCCAACAGCAGCGGTTGATTGCGAAAGTAACATGACGAGGCGGTGATGGATTAGGCGCTGGAATACGTGATCGAGAAACTAACCGCGACGAAGGGGCTACAGGCGGAATATGGCCGACGAGTGAACTAGAATCACTGGGTGGAGTAAAAGTGGATTTTGCCATTTCTAACCGTTGACATAATTTGTTAAGTTGGTCAAGAGAAGTAATATCGTGAGCGGCGATGTGTTCTGCATAGTACGGTTCCAGGTTATATTTAATCGTAAAAATCATTTTTTCGTCCGATACTTTATCCGCGAGTTTAGAAAATAAAAGTTGCATTTCCGTAATGAAATCGCGTGGCGGCTCTGAAGGAGTTTGCTTGCGTTGAAGGATACTTTGCCAAAGGCTGTGATCGTAATCTTTAGGTTGGTAATATTGTTTAATTCGCATTACTAGCTGATCCCAATCCGAAATAGAATCTTTATTCGCTCGGTACCAGCATAATGCAGACTCGGTAAATAGATCACTGGCTGAGTTGAATAACTCAATTTTAGTAACATTGCGCGAAATGCGTAACTCGTCGATCCGTTCTAAAAATTCGACAATGGAACTTTTTCCGTTGAATTGGAGATTCCACTTATAAACAGGGACAGATTTAATGAAATTGTAAGTTCGTGTGGAGGTTGCAGCTGGTCTGACATTATTAGGTTCAGTATTATTGATACATTTATTATTAAGTACGTCATCTAAAGCGCGGGTGGCGTCGGCTAACTTGGAAGCTTCGCTAACTAGGAGTAGTTCAGTAATACGGAGACTACGGCGGAGTAGATGAGCTAAACGGTTGTCTAGATGTTCGTAAGCAAGGGAAGCAAAGGTGCCTCGAAAATTGTCTACCAAGTTGGTTAGAAGGCAAAGTTTTGTGTTGCATGTAGCTAACTCGCCTTTTTGATTCAAAACGAGTTTGTCTGTGGGCGCATCTACCAGTGTGGAGAGCCGTGCAATAGCTTGACGGGAAGTAAGATCACTTCGCGGCTCGCCTCGCAATTTAAGTTCGTAACTGAGTTCATCGTTAGTTAGGCCCGAATAACTCATGTTTGGTTTTGAGAATTGCAATAAAAAAAAAACAAAGAAATTTTAACCGTAAACAATATGTGAGGGTACAAGGACGTGATACTATGATATCTCGCGAGTTTAAAAAACTGAGAGGAAACAAAATCTACCACAAAAGAGAGTACAAAAAAAATTTTAAGCACACCTCGAAGACAGCTAGTATTAAATAAGATGTTAGAGCTCGGTCAGGCAACTTTTTTTTCAGGCCCCACGTTGGGCGCCAAATTTATGTCACGGTATTTTTGACGATACCGCGGCATAAAGGGATGTGAGCCAGGCTAACTCAATGGAGAAGGGAGGGGTTGCGAGGTACTAGCTGAGGTGTGGTACCTAAATGAAACTCGGTTCAGATAACTCGACAATGTTTATACATAAAGAGAAATAAAAATGCCTTAACTGGGCACGTGGCCATACACTCTAATGCCTAATACATTTTAAAGTTACGTGGACGTTATGGTGAATTTAAATACAATAAAAAGAAAAGAAAGAATGGTGATACTCAAGTGAGTCCGTGGAAGCGATGTTCCAACGGGCCGGCGGATAAGTTGGTGTGGTGGCTAGCGGTAGTCCAAGGTTGATTTGTTTTGGGCGCCAGCCCTACCAACGGCAGGACGCCTTGGATCCAGTATAGAATTTGTTCCGTCCGCTTGCCCTCGCCCCAGGTGACTCGCTTGGTAGTCGATTTACCCAACGATAGTAATAATCCTGCGTTGAATTACAGGACGATTAGAAATAGGCCACAATTTACTATAATGGATGCAGATAGTTTAAAGGAAGTTATGTTAACCAAATAAATGAAATTACAAATTGCGAGTTAATAACATTGAACAAATTGATTTTGACTCTTAAAACAAATACAAAGAAATGATACAAAGCTCTCAAAGTCCTCTTGAGTCCGTAACTGGGATTGGATGGTGTTCATCCGTTTCTCCAAAAGTATAAATACGGAGGCGGTTCCTTCCTGGTTCTCTCGCTTACAACCCCTTCGCCAGGGTCTGAGCCTTGACGTGACTCGTACCGATATCTTCGTAATACCAAAGATAGTTGGTGGTGAATTACCCTTGAACGTTTTACAGGTTAAACATCGAAGCAGATGTAGGTTTATGATGTGACCAAAATGATAACACAAATGAAGGGAATCAGTAATAATTGTTTACCCAAAATTAATGAAACGTAACGTGAATTCGATCACTTACTAGTGATTTAAATCCATTCATGTTACGCTCAAACCAAACCCTAACTTAATATAGACCAACTGATCGGTTCTACTATCTAAATAAAGGCTAATTACAATATTCTCGTATATAACGTAAGTGATATCAACAATAAAGTTATGGGTACCACGGGGTCGCAACATTAACGGACGGATTTGAGAGTGGACATAAGTACAGCATGAAATTCAAAATCGCCGCTAAATCAAAAATAAATACGCGGATATATAAATACACATAAATATAAGCAGAATTACGTAAAGTGCTAAATTGCCAATATTGAGTAGATAAACGAAATAAACCTTAACCACACGGTTAACGTGTTTAATAATAATGTTAAACAGAAATTACTATAAGTGTTACATTTCAAAGGGGTACAGGAATTAAATAACCAGATCACTCAGGTAGCGAGTGACCTTGCTGTGCCGCAAAAAAAGAAAAGAGCACGTGTTTTACCAAAACGTTCTCAATCGAGATCCAGATTAAATTAAATAGAGTAAATACTTAACTGAACGAACGCAGTAATATAGACTAATTTGTGTCTCCACATTAAGCAAGAATTTCGCTACACGTGCACCAAAAATGAATTTAAAGATAACATGTGTTATCCACAACGGCTCGAAGACGACAGAGAGCTATTCATGTACGTTTTTGCCGCAGGTAACAATTGCAAACCGCGACGAACACGTCCGATAAACGGTCTAGTATTCTCATGTGAAACAGTAAAATAGAGAGAACGGCGTTTTCGTCACAGCATTTTGAAGATTGTATTTGCGTATATTACAGCAATATGTCTCAATTGAAATGAATTTGTATCAATATCTGAACACATTTTATGGAGGACTACAACATTTTAGTGAAATACGCAAGGAAATATATGTCTCTGCTATTGGCATTTTGACGCTTGTATTTGCGTATATTACAGCAATATGTCTCATTTGAAACGATTTTGTATCAATATCTGAACATATTTAATGGAGGTTTACAACATTCTAGTGAAAAACGCAAGGAAATATAGTAGTTTATGGAGATCTACAACATTTTAGTGAAATACGCAAGGAAATATATGTCTCTGCTATTGGCATTTTAACGCTTGTATTTGCGTATATTACAGCAATATGTCTCATTTGAAACGATTTTGTATCAATATCTGAACATATTTAATGGAGGTTTACAACATTCTAGTGAAAAACGCAAGGAAATAGATTTCTTTGCTATTGGCATTTTAAGGCTTGTATTAGCGTTTATTACATCAATATGTCTCATTTGAAACGAATTTGTATCAATATCAGAACAAATTTTATGGAGGTCTCAACATTTTAGTGTAATACGCGAGGAAATATATTTCTCTGCTATTGGCCTTTTAGCGCTTGTTTTTGCGTATATTACAGCAATATGTCTCATTTGAAACGAATTTGTATCAATATCTGAACATATTTAATGAAGGTCTACATCATTTTAGTGAAATACGCAAGGAAATATATTTCTCTGCTATTGGCATTTTAACTCTGGTATTTGTGTATATTACAGCAATATGTCTCATTAGAAACGAATTTGTATCAATATCTGAACATATTTAATGGAGGTCTACAACATTTTAGGGAAATACGCAAGGAAATATATTTCTTTGCTATTGGCATTTTAAAGCTTGTATTGGCGTTTATTACATCAATATGTCTCATTTGAAACGAATTTGTATCAATATCTGAACATATTTAATGAGTTCTACAACATTTTTGTGAAATACGCAAGGATTTATATTGCTCTGCTATTGGCACTTTAACGTCTTAATTTGCGTATATTACAGCAAGATGTCTCATTTGAAACGAATTTGTATCAATATCTGAACATATTTAATGGAGGTCTACAACATTTTAGTGAAATACGCAAGGAAATATATTACTCTGCTATTGGCATTTTGACGCTTGTATTTGCGTATATTACAGCAATATGTCTCATTTGAGACGAATTTTTATCAATATATGTACAAATTTTATGGAGGTCGACAACATTTTAGTGAAATACGCAAGGAAATATATTTCTCTGCTATTGGCATTAAGCGTTTGTATTTGCATATATTACAGCAATATGTCTCATTTGAAACGATTTTGTATCAATATCTGAACATATTTAATGGAGGTCTACAACATTTTAGTGAAATACGCAAGGAAATATATTTCTCTGCTATTGGCATTTTTACGCTTGTATTTGCGTATATTATAGCAATATGTCTCATTTGAAACGAATTTGTATCAATATCTGAACATATTTATTGAGGTCTACAACATTTAAGTGAAATACGCAAGGAAATATATGTCTCTGCTATTGGCATTTTAAAGCTTGTATTAGCGTATATTACATTAATATATCTCACTTGAAACGAATATGTATCAATATCTGAACATATTTAATGGAGGTCTACATCATTTTAGTGCAATACGCAAGGAAATATTTTTCTCTGCTATTGGCATTTTAACGCTTGTATTTGCGTATATTACAGCAATATGTCTCATTTGAAATGAATTTGTATCAATATCAGAACAAATTTTATGGAGATCTTCAACATTTTAGTGAAATACACAAGGAAATATATATCTCTGCTATTGGCATTTTAACGCTTGTATTGACGTATATTACATCAATATGTCTCTTTTGAAACGAATTTGTATCTATATCTGATCATATTTATTGAAGTCTACAACATTTTAGTGAAATACGCAAGGATTATATTTCTCTGATATTGGCAATTTAACGCTTATATTTGCGTAAATTACAGCAATATGTCTCATTTGAAACGAATTTGTATCAAATTTCTGAACAAATTTTATAGTGTCTACAACATTTTAGGGAATTACGCAAGGAAATATATTTCTCTGCTATTGGCAGATTAACGCTTTCTATCAATATCCGAACAAATTTTATGGAGGTCTACAACATTTTAGTGAAATACACAAGGAAATTTATTTCTCTGCTATTGGCATTTTAGCGCTTGTATTTGCGTATATTACATCAATATGTCTCATTTGGAATGAATTTGTATCAATATCTGAACAAATTTTATGGAGATCTACAACATTTTAGTGAAATACGCAAGGAAATATATTTCTCTAGTATTGGCATTTTTACGCTTGTATTGGCGTATATTACATCAATAGGTCTCTTTTGAAACGAATTTGTATCAATATCTGAACATATTTAATGGAGGTCTACATCATTTTAGTGAAATACGCAAGGAAATATATTACTCTACTATTGGCATTTTGACGATTGTATTTGCGTATATTACAGCAATATGTCTCATTTGAGACGAAGTTTTATCAATATCTGGACAAATATTTCTCTGCTTTTGGCATTTTAACGCTTGTATTTGCGTATATTACAGCAATATGTATCATTTGAAACAAATTTGTATCAATATCTGAACATATGTAATGGAGGTCTACAACATTTTAGTGAAATACGCAAGGAATTATATTTCTATGCTATTGGCATTTTAACGTTTGTATTTGCGTATATAACAGCAATTTGTCTCATTTGAAACGAATTTGTATCAATATCTGAACAAATTTTATGGAGATCTACAACATTTTATTGAAATACGCAAGGAAATATATGTCTCTGCTATTGGCATTTTAACGCTTTTATTTGCGTATATTACAGCAATATGTCTCATTTGAAACGAATTTGTATCAATATCTGAACATATTTAATGGAGGTCTACATCATTTTAGTGAAATACGTAAGGAAATATATTTCTCTGCTATTGGCATTTTAATTCTGGTATTTGCGTATATTACAGCAATATGTCTCATTTGAAACGAATTTGTATCAATATCTGAACATATTTAATGGAGGTCTACAACATTTTAGGGAAATACGCAAGGAAATATATTTCTGTGCTATTGGCATTTTCACGCTTGTATTTGCATATATTACAGCAATATGTCTCATTTGAAACCAATATGTATCAATTTCTGAACATATTTAATGGAGGTCTACAACATTTTAGTGAAATACGCAAGGAAATATATTTCTCTGCTATTGGCATTTAGCGTTTGTATTTGCGTATATTACTGCAGTATATCTCATTTGAAATGAAATTGTATCAATATCTGAACATATTTAATGGATGTCTACAACATTTTAGTGTAATACGCAAGGAAATATATTTTTCTGCTATTTGCATTTTAACGCTTGTATTTGCGTATATTACAGTAAAATGTCTCATTTGTAACGAATTTGTATCAATATCTGAACATATTTAATAGGGGTCTACAACATTTTAGTGAAATACGCAAAGAAATATATTTCTCTGCTATTGGCATTTTAACGCTTGTATTTGCGTATATTACAGCAATATGTCTCATTTGAAACGAATTTGTATCAATATCTGAACATATTTAATGGAGGTCTACATCATTTTAGTGAAATACGCAAGGAAATATATTTCTCTGCTATTGGCATTTTAACTCTGGTATTAACGTATATTACAGCAATATGTCTCATTTGAAACGAATTTGTATCAATATCTGAACATATTTAATGGAGGTCTACAACATTTTAGGGAAATACGCAAGGAAATATATTTCTATGCTATTGGCATTTTAAAGCTTGTATTGGCGTTTATTACATCAATATGTCTCATTTGAAACGAATTTGTATCAATATATGAACATATTTAATTGAGGTCTATAACAATTTAGTGAAATACGCAAACAAATATATTTCTCTGCTATTGCCATTTTAACGCATATTTTTGCGTATATAACAGCAATATTTCTCATTTGAAACCAATGTGTATCAATATCTGAAAATATTTAATGGAGGTCTACAACATTTTAGTGAAATACGCAAGGATATATATTTCTTTGCTATTGGCATTTTAAATCTTGTATTAGCGTTTATTACATCAATATGTCTCATTTGAAACGAATTTGTGTCAATATCTGAACATGTTTAATGGAGGTCTACAACATTTTAGTAAAATACGCAAGGAAATATATTTCTCTGCTATTGGAATTTTTGCGCTTGTATTTGCGTATATTACAGCAATATGTCTCATTTGAAACGAATTTGTATCAATATCTGAACAAATTTGATGGGGTCTACAATATTTTAGGGAAATACGCAAGGAAATATATTTCTCTGCTATTGGAATTTTAACGCTTGTATTTGCGTATAATACAGCAATTTGTCTCATTTGAAACGAATTTGTATCAATATCTGAACAATATTTATGGAGATCTACAACATGTTAGTGAAATACGCAAGGAAATATATGTCTCAGCTATTGGCATTTTGACGATTGTATTTGCGTAAATTACAGCAATAAGTCTCATTTGAAACGAATTTGTAATAATATCTGAACATATTTTAAGGTCTACATCATTTTAGTGGAATACGCAAGGAATTATATTTCTCTCCTATTGGCATTTTAACGCTTGTTTTTGCGTATATTACAGCAATATATCTCATTTGAAACGAATTTGTATCAATATCTGAACATATTTATTGAGGTCTACAAAATTTTAGTGAAATACGCAAGGAAATATATGTCTCTGCTATTGGAATTTTGCCGCTTGTCTTTGCGTATATTACAGCAATATGTCATTTTAGTGAAATACGCAAGGAAATATATGTCTCTGCTATTGGCATTTTAACGTTTGTATTTGCGTATATTACAGCAATATGTCTCATCTGAAACGAATTTGTATCAATATCTGAACAAATTTTATGGAGGTCTACAACATTTTAATGAAATGCGCAAGGAAATATATTTCTCTGCTATTGGCATTTAAACGCTTGTATTTGCGTATATTACAGCAATTTGTCTCATTTGAAACGAATTTGTATCAATATCTGAACATATTTTATGGAGGTCTAAAACATTTTAGTGAAATACGCAAGTAAATATATTTCATTGCTATTGGCATTTTGACGCTTAAATTTGCGTATATTACAGCAATATGTCTCATTTGAGGCGAATTTTCATCAATATCTGAACAAATTTTACGGAGGTCTACAACATTATAGTGAAATACGCAAGGAAATTTATTTCTCTGCTATTGGCATTTTAAAGCTTGTATTAGCGTATATTACATCAATATGTCTCATTTGAAACGAATTTGTATAAATCTCTGAACATATTTTAAGGAGGTCTACAACATTTTGGTAAAATACGCAAGGAAATATATTTCTCTGCTATTGGAATTTTTGCGCTTGTATTTGCGTATATTACAGCAATTAGTCTCATTTGAAACGAATTTGTATCAATATCTGAACATATTTAATGGAGGTCTACAACATTTTAGTGAAATACGCAAGGAATTATATTTCTCTGCTATTTGCATTTTAACGTTTGTATTTGCGTATATTACAGCAATATGTCTCATTTGAAACGAATTTGTATCAACATCTGAACATATTTAATGGAGGTCTACAACATTTTAGTGAAATACGCAAGGAAATATATTTATTTGCTCTTGGCGTTTTAAAGCTTGTATTAGCGTTTATTACATCAATATGTCTCAATTGAATCGAATTTGTATCAATTTCTGAACATATTTAATGGAGGTCTACAACATTTAAGTGAAATACGCAAGGAAATATATTTCTCTGCTATTGGCATTTTGACGCTTGTATTTATTGAGATGTACGCGTATATAGTTAAGAGTCAATCAAAATACAGTATATTGTATATATAGATTTTATTATGTTACATGTGGCACTATTTGACATTGCTTAAAAAAAGGCAAAAGGCAAGTGTTAGTATATGTGTTTAGTTACATAGCATACTACGACGTTCATTTATAGCTAGAAGCGTAAATCATGTTTCAACACTCTCCCTTGATTGGAGCGTTGTCATCAATCAGTTTTTGCGAGATGCCCATTCCTCGAATGCAAAAGTTATGTTTAGATCGAGGCAAACCCTTCGTTAGAATATCGGCGAGCATGAAGTCTGTGGATAAATGCATAAGCGATATAGATTCTTCTCTAAGAACTTGTCTAATGTAGTGATCTCTGACATTGATGTGCTTTGTTCTTGCGTGATAAATTGGATTTTCGGACAGTTTAATAGCACTACGATTGTCGTTGTATAGGTGTGCTTTGTCACCCAGGTGAAATACGCAAGGAAATTTATTTCTCTGCTAATGGCATTTTAAAGCTTGTATTAGCGTATATTACATCAATATGTCTCATTTGAAACGAATTTGTATAAATCTCTGAACATATTTTAAGGAGGTCTACAACATTTTAGTAAAATACGCAAGGAAATATATTTCTCTGCTATTGGAATTTTTGCGCTTGTATTTGCGTATATTACAACAATATGTCTCATTTGAAACGAATTTGTATCAATATCTGAACATATTTAATGGAGGTCTACAAAATTTTAGTGAAATACGCAAGGAATTATATTTCTCTGCTATTCGCATTTTAACGTTTGTATTTGCGTAGATTACAGCAATATGTCTGTTGGATATTAGCACTTCGCACCCTTCATTTTAGTATAAATTAAACGCCAACTATGGCAACATATGACTAACTTTTGTTTTTCACATTTATTGATTTTTAATTATTGATTGTCACTAAGACAAAACAAGCAAGTTGTATCATCATTATAAAAACAGACCGAAAATATAATTAATTTGTGTTCATATTGTTTTTCTTTTCAACCGCGTTGTATCCACATTAAATAATCCTGACAGGTTATGGGCCCAGAAGCGTTAGTGAGAAAACAGTAAAAACCAATTTTTCAAAAACATTTGGAGGCTTATAGCTCAATTTGCGTAATTGGACACGGAAGCACCTAAGTGCCAGTGAGATTGCGAAAAGTATTCGTTACTAAAAATTTTTCGGTAAAATATTCGGTCTTTCATAAACATGGCTCACGGCAATTTTCGAATCGAGCCACTCTCCAAGCACAACTACGAGACTTGGAAAGTACAAATCGAAGCCGTGCTGGTGAAAAACGACACCTGGATCTACGTCAGCGGGGAACATCCAAAACCCGAAATCGACCAGAAAGCGGACGCAGCAGTACTAGCAGCGGTTCGCGGGGCAGAAACAAATTGGATCATACAAGACAGGAAGGTGAAGTCGGATCTCATCCTAGCCATCAACCCATCGGAGCTGAATCAGGTACGAGGCTGCGCGACTTCCCGAGAGATCTGGATCAAGTTGGAAGCAGCTTACGCTTTGAAAGGTCCGGCCAGGAAGGCGACACTAATAACACGGTTGACGCAGAGCAAAATGACCGATGGCGAAGACTTTAGGGAGTATCTTTCAGCTTTCTTCGACACTGTCGACCAACTGAAAAACATGGACATTTCAATAAACGATGAATTGCTGATCGTGATGCAAGGATCCGGAAAACGAACGAAGCACCATCCGGTGCATTGTTCGCCAATTCAAACGCCGGTAACAAGATCCACGCGAGAGGTTTCAGAGGCAACTTTAAAAATTACTCCATGGACGCTTCGAACAAATCTCACGATCACAAAATAGACAAATCTTCGAACCAAGTCCCATACAATTGCAACTTCTGCGGAAAGCGCGGTCATAAAGCCGTAGACTGTTTCGCGAGAAAACGCAAGCAACAAGATAAGGGGAACGCGAACACGGCATCATACTTCACTACCTTTCAAACCGGTGGCGCACTGAGCGACAGATGGTGTTTAGACAGCGGGTGCACCACGCATCTCTGCAAGGACAGCGAATTGTTTGTTAATCAACATCCGACGAATTTCGGACTAAACTTGGCTACGAATCTAACCTCGGATGTCACTGCTAAAGGAGAAGTCAAGCTGTCAACGTGGAACGGAAAGGAGAACATGTCGGTGGAGCTTCGCAACGCACTTCATGTACCAGATTTGCGCACCAATCTTATCTCCGTTTCTAAAATCGTCGACACAGGCGATCAAGTCCTCTTCACGAAGAATCAAGCTGTCATCACTAATAGTCGAGGTGGAGTCAAGATCGTTGCGGATCGAGACGGTGATCTATTCTACCTTCGGAGGAAGGAACACCACGACTCAAAACTTGTGAGCCGCGGATCAGAAAACGTCAACGAATGGCACCAGAAGCTGGGACATTTGAACTACCACGACATGTCCCTCATGGTCAAGAAGAATTTGATACCACACTTGGACTCGCAATTGGGAGTATGCGAAACGGGTGTCGCAGGTAAGCTAACCCGTGCTCCATTTCAGAACCGAATCGAACGCGCAAGTGGACTGCTGGACATTGTGCACAGCGACGGATGTGGCCCCATGAGGACAGAATCACAAAACGGGGCGCGATACTTCGTCACTTTCATTGACGACTACGGTCGCTGGTGTGTGATTTACTTCATTCGGAACAAGAGCGAGGTCACGTCAAAGTTTCAGGAGTACAAAAGCTTCGTCGAAACCCAGACTGGACGGATGGTAAAGGCTTTACAGAGCGATAACGGCACTGAGTATTGCAACAGCAAGATGGACGACAATCTTAAGAGTTTCGGCATCCTGCGTCGACTCACCACCATCTACACTCCTCAACAGAACGGATTGGCTGAAAGGAAAAATCGGACCTTGGTGGAGGCTGCCAGGTGCATGTTATTTGAGTCCGGACTTTCCCCCTCTTTCTGGGCTGAAGCCATCGCCACAGCCAATCACATACGCAATCGGTGTGTGACACAGAGTTTGGGCGGAGAAATACCCTACAAGCTATGGACCAACAAAACACCACAGCTGAACTACCTTCAAACTTTTGGCCGCAAGGCCTACGTGCTTGACAAATCCGGAAGCAAAGGCAAGTTTGAGACGAAGGCGTTGGAGGGAATCTTCGTCGGATATCCAACCTCGTCAAAAGGCTACAGGATCTGGGTTTCTCGCGAGAGAAAAATCCATACTTCAAGAGACGTCAAATTCTTGAATGAGACACAACATGACAAAAACTACGTGGAAATCGTCTCTACAGATACGAGGAATGGACGTGATACCTTCGAAGACCTCTACTCAACCGGAAACGTCATAATTGGACAAAATTAACGTAAGACTATCGAGAACGAGGATCCCAAATCGATAAACATCAAACCCGAGGAGGACACATCACAAGTCGATAGACAAAAGAGATTGACGGCTGAAATTCCAACGAGTGAAGACAGCGTGTCAAATACGACTGGTCTCAAACACGCACCAGGCAGGCCCTCGAAACAGCGGACAGTTGCTTTATCGTCGACTGAAGCTGAATACATGGCAGTCAGCGACGCTGGAAGGGAGGCCATATTTCTGTCGAATTTCCTGGCAGAGCTAGGATTCGAGGACATGGGCAAGGTCACCATTTACAACGACAACCAAAGTGCTGGGAAGCTAGCTGAAAACCCAGTGCATCACTCAAGATCCAAGCACATCGACATTAAATACCATTTCATTTGAGACGTGCTGAGGAACTACCCCATTACACTCGCGTATTTGCCCTCGGGGGACATGGTGGCAGACATTTTCACGAAGGCCTTACCGAGGGGCGATCACGAGAGATGCCTAACTGGAATGGGACTAAAACCTACTCCGGGCGCAAATTGAGGGGGCGTGTTGGATATTAGCACTTCGCACCCTTCATTTTAGTATAAATTAAACACCAACTATGGCAACATATGACTAACTTTTGTTTTTCACAATTATTGATTTTTAATTATTGATTGTCACTAAGACAAAACCAGGAAGTTGTATCATCATTATAAAAGCAGACCAAAAATATAATTAATTTGTGTTCATATTGTTTTTCTTTTCAACCGCGTTGTATCCACATTCAATAATCCTGACAATGTCTTATTTGAAACGAATTTGTATCAATATCTGAACATATTTAATGGAGGTCTACAACATTATAGTGAAATACACAAGGAATTATATTTCTCTGCTATTGTCATATTAACGCTTGTATTTGCGTATATTACAGTAACATGTCTCATTTGAAACGAATTTTTATCAATATCTGAACAAAATTTATGGAGGTCTCAACATTTTATTGTAATACGCGAGGAAATATATTTCTCTGCTATTGGCACTTTAACGCTTGTTTTTGCGTATATTACAGCAATATGTCTCATCTGAAACGAATTTTTATCAATATCTGAACATATTTTATGGAGGTCTACAACATTTTAGTGAAATAAGCAAGGCAATATATTTCTCTGTTTTTTGCATTTTGACGCTTGTATTTGCGTATATTACAGCAATATGTCTCATTTGAAACGAATTTGTATCTATATCTGAACATATTTAATGGAGGTCTACAACATTTTAGTGAAATACGCAAGGAAATATATTTCTCTGCTTTTGGCACTTTATCGCTTGTAGTTGCGTATATTACAGCAATATGTCTCATTTGAAACGAATTTGTATCAATATCTGAACAAATTTTTTGAAGATCTACAACATTTTAGTGAAATACGCAAGGAAATATATGTCTCTGCTATAAGCATTTTAACGCTTGTATTTGCGTATATTACAGTAACATGTCTCATTTGAAACGAATTTGTATCAATATCTGAACATATTTAATGGAGGTCTACAACATTTTAGTGAAATACGCAAGGAAATTTATTTCTCTGCTATTGGCATTTAAAAGCTTGTGTTAACGTATATTACATCAATATATCTCATTTGAAACGAACTTGTATAAAACTCTGAACATATTTTAAGGAGGTCTACAACATTTTATTAAATTACGCAAGAAAATATATTTCTATGCTATTGGCATTTTAGCAATATATCTCATTTGAAACGAATTTGTATCAATATCTGAACATATTTAATGGAGGTCTACAACATTTTAGTGATATACGCAAGGAAATATATTTCTTTGCTATTGGCATTTTAAAGCTTGTATTAACGTTTATTACATCAATATGTCTCATTTGAAATGAATTTGTATAATTATCTGAACATATTTAATGGAGGTCTCCAACATTTTAGTGAAATACGCAAGGAAATATATTTCTCTGCTATTTGCATTTTGACGCTTGTATTTGCGTATATTACAGCAATATGTCTCATTTGAAACGAATTTGTAACAATATCTGAACAAATTTTATGGAGGTCTAGACATTTTTATGTAATACGCGAGGAAATATATTACTCTGCTATTGGCACTAAAACGCTTGTTTTTGCGTATATTACAGCAATATGTCTCATTTGAAAGGAATTTTTATCAATATCTGAACATATTTAATGGAGGTCTACAACATTTTAGTGAAATGCGCAAGGAAATATATATATCTCTGCTATTGGCCTTTTAACGCTTGTATTTGCGTATATTACAGTACATGTCTCATTTGAAACGAATTTGTATCAATATCTGAACATATTTAATGGAGGTCTACAACATTTTAGTGAAATACGCAAGGAAATATATTTCTCTGCCATTGGCACTTTAACGCTTGTATTTGCGTATATTACAGCAATATGTTTCATTTGAAACAATTTTGTATCAATATCTGAACTAATTTTATAGGGTCTACAACATTTAAGGGAAATACGCAAGGAAATATATTTCTCTGCTATTGGCATTTTAACGCTTGTATTTGCGTATATTACAGCAATATGTCTCATTTGAAAGGAATTTGTATCAATATCTGAACATATTTAATGGAGGTCTACAACATTTTAGTGAAATACGCAAGGAAATATATGTCTCTGCTATTAGCATTTTAACGCTTGTATTTGCGTATATTACAGTAACATGTCTCATTTGAAACGAATTTGTATCAATATCTGAACATATTTAATGGAGGTCTACATCATTTTAGTGAAATACGCAAGGAATTATATTTCTCTGCTATTGGCATTTTAACGATTGTATTTGCGTATATTACAGCAATATGTCTCATTTGAAACGAATTTGTATCAATATCTGAACCAATTTTATGGAGATCTACAACATTTTAGTGAAATACGCAAGGAAATATATGTCTCTGCTATTGGCATTTTAACGCTTGTATTTGCGTATATTACAGTAACATGTCTCATTTGAAACGAATTTGTATCAATATCTGCACATATTTAATGGAGGACTACAACATTTTAGTGAAATACGCAAGGAAATATATTTCTCTGCTATTGGCATTTCACGCTTGTATTTGCGTATATTACAGTAATATGTCTCAATTGAAACGAATTTGTATCAATATCTGAACAAATTTTATGGAGGTCTCAACATTTTATTGTAATACGCGAGGAAATATATTTCTCTGCTATTGGCACTATAACGCTTGTTTTTGCGTATATTACAGCAATATGTCTCATTTGAAAGGAATTTTTATCAATATCTGAACATATTTAATGGAGGTCTACAACATTTTAGTGAAATACGCAAGGAAATATATATATCTCTGCTATTGGCATTTTAACGCTTGTATTTGCGTATATTACAGTAACATGTCTCATTTGAAACGAATTTGTATCAATATCTCAACATATTTAATGGAGGTCTACAACATTTTAGTGAAATACGCAAGGAAATATATTCCTCTGCCATTGGCACTTTAACGCTTGTATTTGCGTATATTACAGCAATATGTTTCATTTAAAACAATTTTGTATCAATATCTGAACAAATTTTATAGGGTCTACAACATTTAAGGGAAATACGCTAGGAAATATATTTCTCTGCCATTGGCATTTTAACGCTTGTATTTGCGTATATTACAGCAAAATGTCTCATTTGAAAGGAATTTGTATCAATATCTGAACATATTTAATGGAGGTCTACAACATTTTAGTGAAATACGCAAGGAATTATATTGCTCTGCTATTGGCATTTTAACGCTTGTATTTGCGTATATTACAGTAACATGTCTCATTTGAAACGAATTTGTATCAATATCTGAACATATTTAATGGAGGTCTACAACGTTATAGTGAAATACGCAAGGAATTATATTTCTCTGCTATTGGCATATTAACGCTTGTATTTATGTATATTACAGTAACATGTCTCATTTGAAACGAATTTGTATCAATATCTGAACAAATTTTATGGAGGTCTCAACATTTTATTGTAATACGCGAGGAAATATATTTCTCTGCTATTGGCACTTTAACGCTTGTTTTTGCGTATATTACCTTGATTGGAGCGTTGTCATCAATCAGTTTATGCGAGATGCCCATTCCTCCATTGCAAAAGTTATGTTTAGATCGAGGCAAACCTTTCGTTAGAATATCCGCGAGCATGAAGTCTGTGGATAAATGCATAAGCGATATAGATTCTTCTCTAAGAACTTGTCTAATGTAGTGAACTCTGACATCGATGTGCTTTGTTCTTGCGTGATAAATTGGATTTTCGGACAGTTTAATAGCACTACGATTGTCGTTGTAAAGGTGTACTTTGTCACCCAGGTCCACACCAAGTTCCTTTAAGAAGCGTATTAGGTAGACAGACTCTTTAGCCGCCGTAGTTAGTCCTAGATACTCAGCTTCGGTGCTCGAAAGTGCGACTGTGTGCTGCTTGCGTGACTCCCAGGTGATGGCTGCGCCGCTCAGGATGAATGTAAATCCAGTATATGACCTGCGATCGGTGGAGCAGTTTCCCCAGTCGGCGTCGACGAAGCCTAGCAGGGTTTGGTTATCTTGTCGGTAGGAAAGTCCGTAATTGATTGTCCCTTTTAGGTAGCGCAGAACTCGCTCTGCTGCTGCCCAGTGTCGGCCGGAGTGATGATCATTATACTGGCTTAAAACACTTACAGCATGGGCGATGTCGGGTCGTTTACCGACCGTTAAATACATAAGTGAACCGATGAGTTCTTTGTATGGTTGGTCGGACTTCACGTCGTCTTGATCCCCCGAGGGATTGTTGAGATCTGCGCCTGAAGCGAGAGGGGTTGAGACAGGGTTGCAATCATCCAAGTTAAAGCGTTTCAGTAACTCTTTGACGGAACTAGATTGTGAAATGTGAATATTCTTCCTTGATCTGTTGATTTCCAGACCAAAACAATATTCGGCGTCTCCTAGTATTTTGATTTCGAATTGGTTTCTTAAGGCGTTGATGATAGAATTTTCCTTCTGTTTGTCTTTGGTACCGATCAACAGGTCATCAACATAAATCAGTATGCATGTTTGTTTGGACTCGTCTATGAAAATGCATGGATCCGAGTATGTGGGTGAAAAACCAGCTCTGATCAGCACGTCCGTCAATTTGGAATGCCACTGTCATCCTGCTTGCTTTAAACCGTAGATTGCATGGTTTAATTTACATACTAGAATTCCCTTGCGTATCTGTGATAACATGTCTCGAATTCTATTGTGGAGATTAGGATATTTTTCTCTCACGACCATCTTCTCGAGCATCTTTTCGATTAATACAGGTGGTTCTATGTATGTTTCTACGTCAATGTCGGCATAGAGATATGCTGTAGTGACGTCAAGTTGTGTGATGTGAAGGCTATATTTGACAGGCTACCGGGGGAAAAGGAATCGTGGAAGTCGATCCCAGGAATTTGTGCAAATCCTCTCGCCACAACACGGGCTTTGCGGCGTCCTATATTTCCCTGACTGTCATATTTATTTCGTAGAATGGTTCTAGATCCAATTACTTTCTTATTAATAGGTCGGTCGCCGAGGTCCCAGGTGAGATTTTTCAGAAGACTTTTCATCTCACGGTAGATTGCTTCTGCCCATTCGTTGCAATTTTTGACGATACCGCGGCATAAAGGGATGTGAGCCAGGCTAACTCAATGGAGAAGGGAGGGGTTGCGAGCTACTAGCTGAGGTGTGGTACTTAAATGAAACACGGTTCAGATCAACTCGACAATGTTTATACATAAAGAGAAATAAAAATGCCTTAACTGGGCGCGTGGCCATACACTCTAATGCCTAATACATTTTAAAGTTACGTGGACGTTATGGTGAATTTAAATACAATAAAAAGAAAAGAAAGAATGGTGATACTCAAGTGAGTCCGTGGGAGCGATGTTCCAACGGACCGGCGGATAAGTTGGTGTGGCGCCTAGCGGTATTCCAAGGTTGATTTGTTTTGGGCGCCAGCCCTACCAACGGCAGGACGCCTTGGATCCGGTAAAGAAGTTGTTCCGTCCGCTTGCCCTCGCCCCAGGTGACTCGCTTGGTAGTCGATTTACCCAACGATAGTAATAATCCTGCGTTGAATTACAGGACGATTAGAAATAGGCCACAATTTACTATAATGGATGCAGATAGTTTAAAGGAAGTTATGTTAACCAAATAAATGTAGTTACAAATTGCGAGTTAATAACATTGAACAAATTGATTTTGACTCTTAAAACAAATACAAAGAAATGATACAAAGCTCTCAAAGTCCTCTTGAGTCCGTACCTGGGATTGGATGGTTTTCATCCGTTTCTCCAAAAGTATAAATACGGAGGCGGTTCCTTCCTGGTTCTCTCGCTTACAACCCCTTCGCCAGGGTCTGAGCCTTGACGTGACTCGTACCGATATCTTCGTAATACCAAAGATAGTTGGTGGTGAATTACCCTTGAACGTTTTACAGGTTAAACATCGAAGCAGATGTAGGTTTATGATGTGACCAAAATGATAACACAAATGAAGGGAATCAGTAATAATAGTTTACCCAAAATTAATGAAACGTAACGTGAATTCGATCACTTACTAGTGATTTAAATCCATTCATGTTACGCTCAAACCAAACCCTAACTTAATATAGACCAACTGATCGGTTCTACTATCTAAATAAAGGCTAATTACAATATTCCCGTATATAACGTAAGTGATATCAACAATAAAGTTATGGGTACCACGGGGTCGCAACATTAACGGACGGATTTGAGAGTGGACATAAGTACAGCATGAAATTCAAAATCGCCGCTAAATCAAAAATAAATACGCGGATATATAAATACACATAAATATAAGCAGAATTACGTAAAGTGCTAAATTGCCAATATTGAGTAGATAAACGAAATAAACCTTAACCAAACGGTTAACGTGTTTAATAATAATGTTAAACAGAAATTACTATAATAGTTACATTTCAAAGGGGTACAGGAATTAAATAACCAGATCACTCAGGTAGCGAGTGACCTTGCTGTGCCGCAAAAAAAGAAAAGAGCACGTGTTTTACCAAAACGTTCTCAATCGAGATCCAGATTAAATTAAATAGAGTAAATATTTAACTGAACGAACGCAGTAATATAGACTAATTTGTGTCTCCACATTAAGCAAGAATTTCGCTACACGTGCACCAAAAATGAATTTAAAGATAACATGTGTTATCCACAACGGCTCGATGACGACAGAGAGCTATTCATGTACGTTTTTGCCGCAGGTAACAATTGCAAACCGCGACGAACACGCCCGATAAACGGTCAAGTATTCTCATGTGAAACAGTAAAATAGAGAGAACGGCGTTTTCGTCACATTCCCCATACTTCCCCCAAAAAAAAAAAGGGTCTCAAGCAAGCTTGAGGGATTTTTTTTTTCAGCGAACTGTTTAGTATTCAGAGGCTTTGGGCAAAAAGAACAAATGCTTTAATTCCACAAGGATATCTAGATATAAAGATTAAAGGACAAATAACCAAACGTAAACATATTGAGTTTTGGCAATTTTACTAAAGGACTAACGGTCAGTATTAGGTTTGAGCATAGAAACATGCCAAACTCCGACTTTACGACGGTTCAAGGTCTCGAGCTCATATCTAGTATCAGATAAGCGTTTAACTATTTTACATTTAATGTACTTAGGTGCTAATTTAGCAGCAAAATAATTTCCACCCTGCGAAAGGACTGGATTTCTTTTCCAAACAGTATCTCCAACAACAAAGCTGACGTGACGGCGACGCAAGTTATAAAAGCTGCTATTCTTTTGAAAGGCTAAATCAAGTTGTCGTTTGATATGATTGCGGAGTTTCTCAAGTTCTTTAACTTGCCTAGCATAATCAAGTCGACTATCTACCGAAATAGGAATATTTTCATCCGGAGGTTGATCAGTGCGATTGAGGTGCAATTCACGACCGAAAGTGAGGTACGCAGGTGTAAATCCTGTGGTTTCATGAACGGCGGTACTTAGAGCAAATCGAAATTTAGGTAAATTAATATCCCATTCGCGATGGTTATGTTGTTAATAGGTAGCGATCATAGTTTTGATGACGCGATTTGTGCGTTCGGTGTGGTTAGCGGAAGGATGGAAATTAGGGTTCAACTGTAATTTCACAGCATAAGAATTTAATAAATTTCTGAATTCTTGGCTTATGAACTGTTTGCCATTATCACTTATGAGGAATTCAGGTGATCCGAAGACAAGAAAAATTTCATTTTCAAGTAGTTTACATATACTCTTGCTATCTGCAGTACGTATAGCGAAAAACAGGCTATACTTAGTGAATAAATCACAAAAGACGAGAATAAAACGATTTCGAGACGTTGACATAGGGAGAGGACCGATTATATCTGTGGACACATACTGCCATGGTCTGGATATAGACCTTTTGCCTAAAAAACCGGCAGGTTATTGTTGTTCAACCTTGTGCGCTTGGCACGGTTGGCAACTACGAACGTAATGTGCGATATCATCTGACAACTTTGGCCAATAATAATTAGACGCTATTCGGTTTTAAAAATTCCAAGGTGACCGGCAGTAGGTTCATCATGGTTTTCAAAAAGGATGTAAGCACGTAATTTGCGAGGAATAACAAGTTTCCACGGATCCTCATCACTACAAGAAGGATTAATCGGACGACATAGTTTATAAATCAAGTTGTTATGAACTTTCCAGCGGGGATATAAATCGGGACTTTCATTGATATTAATCAGAAGCTTTTTATACCATTGATCGTGGTCTTCAGGAAGGATACTAATGGAACAGACTGCTCGAGATAATGCGTCAGGTACAACATTTAAAGCTCCCTTGCGATGAATGATATCAAAATCGTATTGCTGCATCCTTAGTGCCCAGCGAGCTAATCTACCTTTGGGTTCTTTCATTCTGTTAAGCCAGGTCAAAGCAGCATGATCGGTAATTAATGTAAAATGAGAGGCTTCGATGTAACATCGAAATTTATCTACAGCCCATAAAACGGCGGAAATTTCTAACTGCGAGGCGTCATAATTCGCTTCACATTTGCTGAGTGTGCGACTGGCGTAAGCGATTACACGCTCTCCCTCTTCGAATTTTTGTACGAGCACGGCACCCAAAGCAACTGAGCTTGCATCAGTTTGTATTACAAAAGGTTTGTTGAAATCAGGGCACGCCATGATTGGTGCAGAAGTTAAGCAATCTTTAAGATGATTGAATGCCTTGTTTGTCTCGGCAGACCAAATAAATTTACAGTTCTTTTTCGTGAGGGCAGTAAGTGGGATAGTTATTTCCGAGAAATTAGCAATAAAGCGACGGTACCAAGAAGCTAAGCCTATGAAACGTCTGATATCTTTTACACATTTTTGGGTCGGGAAGGAAACAATAGCGGCGATCTTATCAGGATCAACTCGCAAACCTTGAGAATCTACAATGTATCCTAAATACTTCAGCTCATTCCGTGCGAAGAAACATTTTTCGCGGTTTAAAGTTAAATTATGGGAATGTAAGCGAGAGAAAACTTGGTTTAAAATTTTAAGATGAGTTTCGAAATCGGGTGTAGCGATAATAAGGTCGTCTAAGTATACAAAAACAAATGGTTCAAATTCTGGGCCAAAAATCTTGTCAACCAAACGTGGCATTGTTGCGTGTGCAGCAGTCAAGCCAAAAGGCATCGTAACAAATTGAAAAAGTCCGCGTCGCGGAACGGTAAAAGCGGTGCGTTCACGACTAGCTTTCTCTAGAGAGATTTGCCAGAATGCTGACTTAAGATCCAGAGAAGATAAATATTTGGCTCCTCCTAAATTATGTAAAGTTGTCGAAATATATGGAAGCGGGTAAGCATCTTTTTTAGTGACGCTATTTATTTTACGGAAATCTATACAGAATCTATAATCACCGGACGATTTTCTAACAGCAACTACGGGTGAACTCCACGGACTGTGAGAGGGTTCAACAACACCTTGATCAATCATTTTATCTAATTCTTGGTGAATGAATTTACGAATACTTTCGGAAACAGGATAATATCGCTGTTTTATTGGAGGTGCGTCCCCGGTATCAATTACATGTTCAATAGCGGTTTTTCTGCCAAGGGTTGGGCTCATTTTAGAAAAAAATGAATCGGTTAAACTATTGAGTGCTTTATATTCGTCATGAGTTAGGCGGGTCTTGTCCACGATGGCCGCGGTAAAATGGTTGGAGTTAAGTAAAAATGTTTTATTCGCGAAATTAGGCACGATGCTGAATGCGGCTAAAAAATCAACGCCCAGAATTAAATCTGAGATAAGTGATGAGACAACTAACGTTCGTACAATACGTACATTGCCGTGAATCGAGTACGGAATGGAGACGATTCCTTCCATCTGACAAGATTCTCCGCTGGCGGTAGTAATACATTCATCATTAGCGTTGGAGTTAAGACTTAGCGGAAGATGAGTAAAATTTTTCCAAATACGCGTGGCCAGGAGGGTACACGAAGAACCGGAATCAAGAAGACCGTCTAGCTTTTCTCCGCAAATTGAAACAGTTAGGTATGGACGCGGGTCCAGAGAGCGAGAAGATAATGTATAATTTACAGAATTCTGACTACAGCAAAAATGTTTTATATACTTGAGCCAATTTTGCCACTCGCAACTAGATTTTTGAGTTGGTTTGGGGTTAAAACGAGACAAATGACAACTCTCCATTGCTCGCTTACTTAGTTTCCCGGATGGGGACTACATTTTGGGCAATTAAGTTTGGTAACACCCGGATTACCACATTTGAAGCAAAATCGATTACGCGGTAACGTACAGTCGGTGAATATGTGACCGGATTTTTTACAGTTCCAACAGCAGCGGTTGATTGCGAAAGTAACATGACGAGGCGGTGATGGATTAGGCGCTGGAATACGTGATCGAGAAACTAACCGCGACGAAGGGGCTACAGGCGGCCTATGGCCGACGAGTGAACTAGAATCACTGGGTGGAGTAAAAGTGGATTTTGCCATTTCTAACCGTTGACATAATTTGTTAAGTTGGTCAAGAGAAGTAATATCGTGAGCGGCGATGTGTTCTGCATAGTACGGTTCCAGGTTATATTTAATCGTAAAAATCATTTTTTCGTCCGATACTTTATCCGCGAGTTTAGAAAATAAAAGTTGCATTTCCGTAATGAAATCGCGTGGCGGCTCTGAAGGAGTTTGCTTGCGTTGAAGGATACTTTGCCAAAGGCTGTGATCGTAATCTTTAGGTTGGTAATATTGTTTAATTCGCATTACTAGCTGATCCCAATCCGAAATAGAATCTTTATTCGCTCGGTACCAGCATAATGCAGACTCGGTAAATAGATCACTGGCTGAGTTGAATAACTCAATTTTAGTAACATTGCGCGAAATGCGTAACTCGTCGATCCGTTCTAAAAATTCGACAATGGAACTTTTTCCGTTGAATTGGAGATTCCACTTATACACAGGGACAGATTTAATGAAATTGTTAGTTCGTGTGGAGGTTGCAGCTGGTCTGACATTATTAGGTTCAGTATTATTGATACATTTATTATTAAGTACGTCATCTAAAGCGCGGGTGGCGTCGGCTAACTTGGAAGCTTCGCTAACTAGGAGTAGTTCAGTAATACGGAGACTACGGCGGAGTAGATGAGCTAAACGGTTGTCTAGATGTTCGTAAGCAAGGGAAGCAAAGGTGCCTCGAAAATTGTTTACCAAGTTGGTTAGAAGACAAAGTTTTGTGTTGCATGTAGCTAACTCGCCTTTTTGATTCAAAACGAGTTTGTCTGTGGGCGCATCTACCAGTGTGGAGAGCCGTGCAATAGCTTGACGGGAAGTAAGATCACTTCGCGGCTCGCCTCGCAATTTAAGTTCGTAACTGAGTTCATCGTTAGTTAGGCCAGAATAACTCATGTTTGGTTTTGAGAATTGCAATAAAAAAAAAACAAAGAAATTTTAACCGTAAACAATATGTGAGGGTACAAGGACGTGATACTATGATATCTCGCGAGTTTAAAAAACTGAGAGGAAACAAAATCTACCACAAAAGAGAGTACAAAAAAAATTTTAAGCACACCTCGAAGACAGCTAGTATTATATAAGATGTTAGAGCTCGGTCAGGCAACTTTTTTTTCAGGCCCCACGTTGGGCGCCAAATTTATGTCACGGTATTTTTGACGATACCGCGGCATAAAGGGATGTGAGCCAGGCTAACTCAATGGAGAAGGGAGGGGTTGCGAGGTACTAGCTGAGGTGTGGTACCTAAATGAAACACGGTTCAGATCAACTCGACAATGTTTATACATAAAGAGAAATAAAAATGCCTTAACTGGGCACGTGGCCATACACTCTAATGCCTAATATATTTTAAAGTTACGTGGACGTTATGGTGAATTTAAATACAATAAAAAGAAAAGAAAGAATGGTGATACTCAAGTGAGTCCGTGGGAGCGATGTTCCAACGGGCCGGCGGATAAGTTGGTGTGGCGGCTAGCGGTAGTCCAAAGTTGATTTGTTTTGGGCGCCAGCCCTACCAACAGCAGGACGCCTTGGATCCAGTATAGAATTTGTTCCGTCCGCTTGCCCTCGCCCCAGGTGACTCGCTTGGTAGTCGATTTACCCAACGATAGTAATAATCCTGCGTTGAATTACAGGACGATTAGAAATAGGCCACAATTTACTATAATGGATGCAGATAGTTTAAAGGAAGTTATGTTATCCAAATAAATGAAGTTACAAATTGCGAGTTAATAACATTGAACAAATTGATTTTGACTCTTAAAACAAATACAAAGAAATGATACAAAGCTCTCAAAGTCCTCTTGAGTCCGTAACTGGGATTGGATGGTGTTCATCCGTTTCTCCAAAAGTATAAATACGGAGGCGGTTCCTTCCTGGTTCTCTCGCTTACAACCCCTTCGCCAGGGTCTGAGCCTTGACGTGACTCGTACCGATATCTTCGTAATACCAAAGATAGTTGGTGGTGAATTGAACGTATTACAGGTTAAACATCGAAGCAGATGTAGGTTTATGATGTGACCAAAATGATAACACAAATGAAGGGAATCAGTAATAATAGTTTACCCAAAATTAATGAAACGTAACGTGAATTCGATCACTTACTAGTGATTTAAATCCATTCATGTTACGCTCAAACCAAACCCTAACTTAATATAGACCAACTGATCGGTTCTACTATCTAAATAAAGGCTAATTACAATATTCCCGTATATAACGTAAGTGATATCAACAATAAAGTTATGGGTACCACGGGGTCGCAACATTAACGGACGGATTTGAGAGTGGACATAAGAACAGCATGAAATTCAAAATCGCCGCTAAATCAATAATAAATAAGCGGATATATAAATACACATAAATGTAAGCAGAATTACATAAAGTGCTAAATTGCCAATATTGAGTAGATAAACGAAATAAACCTTAACCACACGGTTAACGTGGTTAATAATAATGTTAAACAGAAATTACTATAAGTGTTACATTTCGAAGTGGTACAGGAATTAAATAACCAGATCACTCAGGTAGCTAGTGACCTTGCTGTGCCGCAAAAAAAGAAAAGAGCACGTGTTTTACCAAAACGTTCTCAATCGAGATCCAGATTAAATTAAATAGAGTAAATATTTAACTGAACGAACGCAGTAATATAGACTAATTTGTGTCTCCACATTAAGCAAGAATTTCGCTACACGTGCACCAAAAATGAATTTAAAGATAACATGTGTTATCCACAACGGCTCGAAGACGACAGAGAGTTATTCATGAACGTTTTTGCCGCAGGTAACAATTGCAAACCGCGACGAACACGCCCGATAAACGGTCAAGTATTCTCATGTGAAACAGTAAAATAGAGAGAACGGCGTTTTCGTCTCATTCCCCATACCTCCCCCCAAAAAAAAAAGGGTCTCAAGCAAGCTTGAGGGATTTTTTTTTTCAGCGAACTGTTTAGTATTCAGAGGCTTTGGGCAAAAAGAACAAATGCTTTAATTCCACAAGGATATCTAGATATAAAGATTAAAGGACAAATAACTAAACGTAAACATATTGAGTTTTGGAAATTTTACTAAAGGACTAACGGTCAGTATTAGGTTTGAGCATAGAAACATGCCAAACTCCGACTTTACGACGGTTCAAGGTCTCGAGCTCATATCTAGTATCAGATAAGCGTTTAACTATTTTACATTTAATGTACTTAGGTGCTAATTTAGCAGCAAAATAATTTCCACCATGCGAAAGGACTGGATTTCTTTTCCAAACAGTATCTCCAACAACAAAGCTGACGTGACGGCGACGCAAGTTATAAAAGCTGCTATTCTTTTGAAAGGCTAAATCAAGTTGTCGTTTGATATGATTGCGGAGTTTCTCAAGTTCTTTAAGTTGCCTAGCATAATCAAGTCGACTATCTACCGAAATAGGAATATTTTCATCCGGAGGTTGATCAGTGCGATTGAGGTGCAATTCACGACCGAAAGTGAGGTACGCAGGTGTAAATCCTGTGGTTTCATGAACGGCGGTACTTAGAGCAAATCGAAATTTAGGTAAATTAATATCCCATTCGCGATGGTTATGTTGTTAATAGGTAGCGATCATAGTTTTGATGACGCGATTTGTGCGTTCGGTGTGGTTAGCGGAAGGATGGAAATTAGGGTTCAACTGTAATTTCACAGCATAAGAATTTAATAAATTTCTGAATTCTTGGCTTATGAACTGTTTGCCATTATCACTTATGAGGAATTCAGGTGATCCGAAGACAAGAAAATTTTCATTTTCAAGTAGTTTACATATACTCTTGCTATCTGCAGTACGTATAGCGAAAAACAGGCTATACTTAGTGAATAAATCACAAAAGACGAGAATAAAACGATTTCGAGACGTTGACATAGGGAGAGGACCGATTATATCTGTGGACACATACTGCCATGGTCTGGATATAGACCTTTTGCCTAAAAAACCGGCAGGTTATTGTTGTTCAACCTTGTGCGCTTGGCATGGTTGGCAACTACGAACGTAATGTGCGATATCATCTGACAACTTTGGCCAATAATAATTAGACGCTATTCGGTTTTAAAAATTCCAAGGTGACCGGCAGTAGGTTCATCATGGTTTTCAAAAAGGATGTAAGCACGTAATTTGCGAGGAATAACAAGTTTCCACGGATCCTCATCACTACAAGAAGGATTAATCGGACGACATTCCAGCGGGGATATAAATCGGGACTTTCATTGATATTAATCAGAAGCTTTTTATACCATTGATCGTGGTCTTCAGGAAGGATACTAATGGAACAGACTGCTCGAGATAATGCGTCAGGTACAACTTTTAAAGCTCCCTTGCGATGAATGATATCAAAATCGTATTGCTGCATCCTTAGTGCCCAGCGAGCTAATCTACCTTTGGGTTCTTTCATTCTGTTAAGCCAGGTCAAAGCAGCATGATCGGTAATTAATGTAAAATGAGAGGCTTCGATGTAACATCGAAATTTATCTACAGCCCATAAAACGGCGGAAATTTCTAACTGCGAGGCGTCATAATTCGCTTCACATTTGCTGAGTGTGCGACTGGCGTAAGCGATTACACGCTCTCCCTCTTCGAATTTTTGTACGAGCACGGCACCCAAAGCAACTGAGCTTGCATCAGTTTGTATTACAAAAGGTTTGTTGAAATCAGGGCACGCCATGATTGGTGCAGAAGTTAAGCAATCTTTAAGATGATTGAATGCCTTGTTTGTCTCGGCAGACCAAATAAATTTACAGTTCTTTTTCGTGAGGGCAGTAAGTGGGATAGTTATTTCCGAGAAATTAGCAATAAAGCGACGGTACCAAGAAGCTAAGCCTATGAAACGTCTGATATCTTTTACACATTTTTGGGTCGGGAAGGAAACAATAGCGGCGATCTTATCAGGATCAACTCGCAAACCTTGAGAATCTACAATGTATCCTAAATACTTCAGCTCATTCCGTGCGAAGAAACATTTTTCGCGGTTTAGAGTTAAATTATGGGAATGTAAGCGAGAGAAAACTTGGTTTAAAATTTTAAGATGAGTTTCGAAATCGGGTGTAGCGATAATAAGGTCGTCTAAGTATACAAAAACAAATGGTTCAAATTCTGGGCCAAAAATCTTGTCAACCAAACGTTGCATTGTTGCGGGTGCAGTAGTCAAGCGTAACAAATTGAAAAAGTCCGCGTCGCGGAACGGTAAAAGCGGTGCGTTCACGACTAGCTTTCTCTAGAGAGATTTGCCAGAATGCTGACTTAAGATCCAGAGAAGATAAATATTTGGCTCCTCCTTAATTATCTAAAGTTGTCGAAATATATGGAAGCGGGTAAGCATCTTTTTTAGGGACGCTATTTATTTTACGGAAATCTATACAGAATCTATAATCACCGGACGATTTTCTAACAGCAACTACGGGTGAACTCCACGGACTATGAGAGGGTTCAACAACACCTTGATCAATCATTTTATCTAATTCTTGGTGAATGAATTTACGAATACTTTCGGAAACAGGATAATATCGCTGTTTTATTGGAGGTGCGTCCCCGGTATCAATTACATGTTCAATAGCGGTTTTTCTGCCAAGGGTTGGGCTCATTTTAGAAAAAAATGAATCGGTTAAACTATTGAGTGCTTCATATTCGTCATGAGTTAGGCGGGTATTGTCCACGATGGCCGCGGTAAAATGGTTGGAGTTAAGTAAAAATGTTTTATTCGCGAAATTAGGCACGATGCTGAATGCGGCTAAAAAATCAACGCCCAGAATTAAATCTGAGATAAGTGATGAGACAACTAACGTTCGTACAATACGTACATTGCCGTGAATCGAGTACGGAATGGAGACGATTCCTTCCATCTGACAAGATTCTCCGCTGGCGGTAGTAATACATTCATCATTAGCGTTGGAGTTAAGACTTAGCGGAAGATGAGTAAAATTTTTCCAAATACGCGTGGCCAGGAGGGTACACGAAGAACCGGAATCAAGAAGACCGTCTAGCTTTTCTCCGCAAATTGAAACAGTTAGGTATGGACGCGGGTCCAGAGAGCGAGAAGATAATGTATAATTTACAGAATTCTGACTACAGCAAAAATGTTTTATATACTTGAGCCAATTTTGCCACTCGCAACTAGATTTTTGAGTTGGTTTGGGGTTAAAACGAGACAAATGACAACTCTCCATTGCTCGCTTACTTAGTTTCCCGGATGGGGACTACATTTTGGGCAATTAAGTTTGGTAACACCCGGATTACCACATTTGAAGCAAAATCGATTACGCGGTAACGTACAGTCGGTGAATATGTGACCGGATTTTTTACAGTTCCAACAGCAGCGGTTGATTGCGAAAGTAACATGACGAGGCGGTGATGGATTAGGCGCTGGAATACGTGATCGAGAAACTAACCGCGACGAAGGGGCTACAGGCGGCCTATGGCCGACGAGTGAACTAGAATCACTGGGTGGAGTAAAAGTGGATTTTGCCATTTCTAACCGTTGACATAATTTGTTAAGTTGGTCAAGAGAAGTAATATCGTGAGCGGCGATGTGTTCTGCATAGTACGGTTCCAGGTTATATTTAATCGTAAAAATCATTTTTTCGTCCGATACTTTATCCGCGAGTTTAGAAAATAAAAGTTGCATTTCCGTAATGAAATCGCGTGGCGGCTCTGAAGGAGTTTGCTTGCGTTGAAGGATACTTTGCCAAAGGCTGTGATCGTAATCTTTAGGTTGGTAATATTGTTTAATTCGCATTACTAGCTGATCCCAATCCGAAATAGAATCTTTATTCGCTCGGTACCAGCATAATGCAGACTCGGTAAATAGATCACTGGCTGAGTTGAATAACTCAATTTTAGTAACATTGCGCGAAATGCGTAACTCGTCGATCCGTTCTAAAAATTCGACAATGGAACTTTTTCCGTTGAATTGGAGATTCCACTTATACACAGGGACAGATTTAATGAAATTGTTAGTTCGTGTGGAGGTTGCAGCTGGTCTGACATTATTAGGTTCAGTATTATTGATACATTTATTATTAAGTACGTCATCTAAAGCGCGGGTGGCGTCGGCTAACTTGGAAGCTTCGCTAACTAGGAGTAGTTCAGTAATACGGAGACTACGGCGGAGTAGATGAGCTAAACGGTTGTCTAGATGTTCGTAAGCAAGGGAAGCAAAGGTGCCTCGAAAATTGTCTACCAAGTTGGTTAGAAGACAAAGTTTTGTGTTGCATGTAGCTAACTCGCCTTTTTGATTCAAAACGAGTTTGTCTGTGGGCGCATCTACCAGTGTGGAGAGCCGTGCAATAGCTTGACGGGAAGTAAGATCACTTCGCGGCTCGCCTCGCAATTTAAGTTCGTAACTGAGTTCATCGTTAGTTAGGCCAGAATAACTCATGTTTGGTTTTGAGAATTGCAATAAAAAAAAAACAAAGAAATTTTAACCGTAAACAATATGTGAGGGTACAAGGACGTGATACTATGATATCTCGCGAGTTTAAAAAACTGAGAGGAAACAAAATCTACCACAAAAGAGAGTACAAAAAAAATTTTAAGCACACCTCGAAGACAGCTAGTATTAAATAAGATGTTAGAGCTCGGTCAGGCAACTTTTTTTTCAGGCCCCACGTTGGGCGCCAAATTTATGTCACGGTATTTTTGACGATACCGCGGCATAAAGGGATGTGAGCCAGGCTAACTCAATGGAGAAGGGAGGGGTTGCGAGGTACTAGCTGAGGTGTGGTACCTAAATGAAACACGGTTCAGATCAACTCGACAATGTTTATACATAAAGAGAAATAAAAATGCCTTAACTGGGCACGTGGCCATACACTCTAATGCCTAATATATTTTAAAGTTACGTGGACGTTATGGTGAATTTAAATACAATAAAAAGAAAAGAAAGAATGGTGATACTCAAGTGAGTCCGTGGGAGCGATGTTCCAACGGGCCGGCGGATAAGTTGGTGTGGCGGCTAGCGGTAGTCCAAAGTTGATTTGTTTTGGGCGCCAGCCCTACCAACGGCAGGACGCCTTGGATCCAGTATAGAATTTGTTCCGTCCGCTTGCCCTCGCCCCAGGTGACTCGCTTGGTAGTCGATTTACCCAACGATAGTAATAATCCTGCGTTGAATTACAGGACGATTAGAAATAGGCCACAATTTACTATAATGGATGCAGATAGTTAAAGGAAGTTATGTTATCCAAATAAATGAAGTTACAAATTGCGAGTTAATAACATTGAACAAATTGATTTTGACTCTCTAAACAAATACAAAGAAATGATACAAAGCTCTCAAAGTCCTCTTGAGTCCGTAACTGGGATTGGATGGTGTTCATCCGTTTCTCCAAAAGTATAAATACGGAGGCGGTTCCTTCCTGGTTCTCTCGCTTACAACCCCTTCGCCAGGGTCTGAGCCTTGACGTGACTCGTACCGATATCTTCGTAATACCAAAGATAGTTGGTGGTGAATTACCCTTGAACGTATTACAGGTTAAACATCGAAGCAGATGTAGGTTTATGATGTGACCAAAATGATAACACAAATGAAGGGAATCAGTAATAATAGTTTACCCAAAATTAATGAAACGTAACGTGAATTCGATCACTTACTAGTGATTTAAATCCATTCATGTTACGCTCAAACCAAACCCTAACTTAATATAGACCAACTGATCGGTTCTACTATCTAAATAAAGGCTAATTACAATATTCCCGTATATAACGTAAGTGATATCAACAATAAAGTTATGGGTACCTCGGGGTCGCAACATTAACGGACGGATTTGAGAGTGGACATAAGTACAGCATGAAATTCAAAATCGGCGCTAAATCAATAATAAATAAGCGGATATATAAATACACATAAATGTAAGCAGAATTACATAAAGTGCTAAATTGCCAATATTGAGTAGATAAACGAAATAAACCTTAACCACACGGTTAACGTGGTTAATAATAATGTTAAACAGAAATTACCATAAGTGTTACATTTCGAAGTGGTACAGGAATTAAATAACCAGATCACTCAGGTAGCTAGTGACCTTGCTGTGCCGCAAAAAAAGAAAAGAGCACGTGTTTTACCAAAACGTTCTCAATCGAGATCCAGATTAAATTAAATAGAGTAAATATTTAACTGAACGAACGCAGTAATATAGACTAATTTGTGTCTCCACATTAAGCAAGAATTTCGCTACACGTGCACCAAAAATGAATTTAAAGATAACATGTGTTATCCACAACGGCTCGAAGACGACAGAGAGCTATTCATGTACGTTTTTGCCGCAGGTAACAATTGCAAACCGCGACGAACACGCCCGATAAACGGTCAAGTATTCTCATGTGAAACAGTAAAATAGAGAGAACGGCGTTTACGTCACAGCATTTTGAAGATTGTATTTGCGTATATTACAGCAATATGTCTCATTTGAAACGAATTTGTATCAATATCTGAACATATTTAATGGAGGTCTACAACATTTTAGTGAAATACGCAAGGAATTATATTTCTCTGCAATTGGCATTTTAACGTTTGTATTTGCGTATATTACAGCAATATGTCTCAATTGAAATGAATTTGTATCAATATCTGAACACATTTTATGGAGGACTACAACATTTTAGTGAAATACGCAAGGAAATATATGTCTCTGCTATTGGCATTTTAACGCTTGTATTTGCGTATATTACAGCAATATGTCTCATTTGAAACGATTTTGTATCAATATCTGAACATATTTAATGGAGGTTTACAACAATCTAGTGAAAAACGCAAGGAAATAGATTTCTTTGCTATTGGCATTTTAAGGCTTGTATTAGCGTTTATAACATCAATATGTCTCATTTGAAACGAATTTGTATCAATATCAGAACAATATCTCAACATTTTAGTGTAATACGCGAGGAAATATATTTCTCTGCTATTGGCCTTTTAGCGCTTGTTTTTGCGTATATTACAGCAATATGTCTCATTTGAAACGAATTTGTATCAATATCTGAACATATTTAATGAAGGTCTACATCATTTTAGTGAAATACGCAAGGAAATATATTTCTCTGCTATTGGCATTTTAACTCTGGTATTTGTGTATATTACAGCAATATGTCTCATTTGAAACGAATTTGTATCAATATCTGAACATATTTAATGGAGGTCTACAACATTTTAGGGAAATACGCAAGGAAATATATTACTTTGCTATTGGCATTTTAAAGCTTGTATTGGCGTTTATTACATCAATATGTCTCATTTGAAACGAATTTGTATCAATATCTGAACATATTTAATGAGTTCTACAACATTTTTGTGAAATACGCAAGGATTTATATTGCTCTGCTATTGGCACTTTAACGTCTTAATTTGCGTATATTACAGCAATATGTCTCATTTGAAACGAATTTGTATCAATATCTGAACATATTTAATTGAGGTCTACAACATTTTAGTGAAATACGCAAACAAATATTTCTCTGCTAATGCCATTTTAACGCATGTTTTTGCGTATATTACAGCAATATATATCATTTGAAACCAATGTGTATCAATATCTGAAAATATTTAATGGAGGTCTACAACAAATTAGTGAAATACGCAAGGAAATATATTTCTTTGCTATTTGCATTTTGACGCTTGTTTTTGCGTTTATTACAGCAATATGTTTTATTTGAAGGGAATTTATATCAATATCTGAACATATTTAATGGAGGTCTACATCAATTTAGTGAAATACGCAAGGAAATATATATCTTTGCTATTGGCATTTTTAACGCTTGTATTTGCGTATGTGTTACAGGAACATGTCTCATTTTAAACGAATTTGTATCAATATCTGAACAAATTTTATGAAGGTCTACAACATTTTAGTAAAATACGCAAGGAAATATATTTGTCTGCTATTGGCATTTTCACGCTTGTATTTGCGTATATGACAATAACATGTCTCATTTGAAACGAATTTGGATCAATATCTGAACATATTTAATGGAGGTCTACAACATTTTAGTGAAATACGCAAGGAAATATATTACTCTGCTATTGGCATTTTGACGCTTGTATTTGCGTATATTACAGCAATATGTCTCATTTGAGACGAATTTTTATCAATATATGTACAAATTTTATGGAGGTCGACAACATTTTAGTGAAATACGCAAGGAAATATATTTCTCTGCTATTGGCATTTAGCGTTTGTATTTGCGTATATTACAGCAATATGTCTCATTTGAAACGATTTTGTATCAATATCTGAACATATTTAATGGAGGTCTACAACATTTTAGTGAAATACGCAAGGAAATAGATTTCTTTGCTATTGGCATTTTAAAGCTTGTATTAGCGTATATTACATCAATATGTCTCATTTTAAACGAATTTGTATTAATCTCTGAACATATTTTAAGGAGGTCTACAACATTTTAGTAAAACACGCAAGGAATTATATTTCTCTGCTATTGGCATTTAAGCGCTTGTATTTGCGTATATTACAGCAATATATCTCATTTGAATCGAATTTGTATCAATTTCTGAACATATTTAATGGAGGTCTACAACATTTTAGTGAAATACGCAAGGAAATATATGTCTCTGCTATTGGCATTTTAACGCTTGTATTTGCGTATATTACATTAATATATCTCACTTGAAACGAATATGTATCAATATCTGAACATATTTAATGGAGGTCTACATCATTTTAGTGCAATACGCAAGGAAATATTTTTCTCTGCTATTGGCATTTTAACGCTTGTATTTGCGTATATTACAGCAATATGTCTCATTTGAAATGAATTTGTATCAAAATCAGAACAAATTTTATGGAGATCTTCAACATTTTAGTGAAATACACAAGGAAATATATATCTCTGCTATTGGCATTTTAACGCTTGTATTGGCGTATATAACATCAATATGTCTCTTTTGAAATGAATTTGTATCTATATCTGATCATATTTTTTGAAGTCTACAACATTTTAGTGAAATACGCAAGGATTATATTTCTCTGATATTGGCACTTTAACGCTTATATTTGCGTAAATTACAGCAATATGTCTCATTTGAAACGAATTTGTATCAAATTTCTGAACAAATTTTATAGTGTCTACAACATTTTAGGGAATTACGCAAGGAAATATATTTCTCTGCTATTGGCAGATTAACGCTTTCTATCAATATCCGAACAAATTTTATGGAAGTCTACAACATTTTAGTGAAATACACAAGGAAATTTATTTCTCTGCTATTGGCATTTTAGCGCTTGTATTTGCGTATATTACATCAATATGTCTCATTTGAAATGAATTTGTATCAATATCTGAACAAATTTTATGGAGATCTACAACATTTTAGTGAAATACGCAAGGAAATATATTTCTCTAGTATGGGCATTTTTACGCTTGTATTGGCGTATATTACATCAATAGGTCTCTTTTGAAACGAATTTGTATCAATATCTGAACATATTTAATGGAGGTCTACATCATTTTAGTGAAATACGCAAGGAAATATATTTCTCTGCTATTGGCATTTTAACGCTTGTATTGGCGTATATTACATCAATATGTCTCATTCGAAACGAATTTGTATCAATATCTGATCATATTTATTGAAGTCTACAACAATTTAGTGAAATACGCAAGGATATATATTACTCTGATTTTGGCACTTTAACGCTTATATTTGCGTATATTACAGCAATATGTCTCATTTGAAACGAATTTGTATCAATATCTGAACATATTTAATAGGGGTCTACAACATTTTAGTGAAATACGCAAGGAAATATATTTCTCTGCAATTGGCATTATAACGTTAGTATTTGCGTATATTACAGCAATATGTCTCATTTGAAACGAATTTGTATCAATATCTAAACATATTTAATGGAGGTCTACAACATTTTAGTGAAATACGCAAGGATGTATATTTCTATGCTATTGGCATTTTAACGTTTGTATTTGCGTATATTACAGCAATTTGTCTCATTTCAAACGAATTTGTATCAATATCTGAACAAATTTTATGGAGATCTACAACATTTTATTGAAATACGCAAGGAAATATATGTCTCTGCTATTGGCATTTTAAAGCTTGTATTAGCGTATATTACATCAATTTGTCTCATTTGAAACGAATTTGTATAAATCGCTGAATATATTTGAAGGAGGTCTACAACATTTTAGTAAAATGCTCAAGGAAATATATTTTTTTGCTGTTGGCATTATAGCGCTTGTATTTGCGTATATTACAGCAATATATCTCATTTTAAATGAATTTGTATCAATATCTGAACATATTTATTGAGGTTTACAACATTTAAGTGAAATACGCAAGGAAATATTTGTCTCTGCTATTGGCATTTTAACGCTTGTATTTGCGTATATAACATTAATATATCTCACTTGAAACGAATATGTATCAATATCTGAACATATTTAATGGAGGTCTACATCATTTTAGTGCAATACGCAAGGAAATATTTTTCTCTGCTATTGGCATTTTAACGCTTGTATTTGCGTATATTACAGCAATATGTCTCATTTGAAATGAATTTGTATCAAAATCAGAACAAATTTTATGGAGATCTTCAACATTTTAGTGAAATACACAAGGAAATATATATCTCTGCTATTGGCATTTTAACGCTTGTATTGGCGTATATTACATCAATATGTCTCTTTTGAAACGAATTTGTATCTATATCTAATCATATTTATTGAAGTCTACAACATTTTAGTGAAATACGCAAGGATTATATTTCTCTGATATTGGCACTTTAACGCTTATATTTGCGTAAATTACAGCAATATGTCTCATTTGAAACGAATTTGTATCAAATTTCTGAACAAATTTTATAGTGTCTACAACATTTTAGGGAATTACGCAAGGAAATATATTTCTCTGCTATTGGCAGATTAACGCTTTCTATCAATATCCGAACAAATTTTATGGAGGTCTACAACATTTTAGTGAAATACACAAGGAAATTTATTTCTCTGCTATTGGCATTTTTAGCGCTTGTATTTGCGTATATTACATCAATATGCCTCATTTGAAATGAATTTGTATCAATATCTGAACAAATTTTATGGAGATCTACAACATTTAGTGAAATACGCAAGGAAATATATTTCTCTAGTATGGGCATTTTTACGCTTGTATTGGCGTATATTACATCAATAGGTCTCTTTTGAAACGAATTTGTATCAATATCTGAACATATTTAATGGAGGTCTACATCATTTTAGTGAAATACGCAAGGAAATATATTTCTCTGCTATTGGCATTTTAACGCTTGTATTGGCGTATATTACATCAATATGTCTCTTTTGAAACGAATTTGTATCAATATCTGAACATATTTAATGGAGGTCTACAACATTTTAGTGAAATGCGCAAGGAATTATATTTCTCTGCTATTAACATTTTAACGTTTGTATTTGCGTATATTACAGCAATATGTCTCATTCGAAACGAATTTGTATCAATATCTGATCATATTTATTGAAGTCTACAACAATTTAGTGAAATACGCAAGGATATATATTACTCTGATTTTGGCACTTTAACGCTTATATTTGCGTATATTACAGCAATATGTCTCATTTGAAACGAATTTGTATCAATATCTGAACATATTTAATAGGGGTCTACAACATTTTAGTGAAATACGCAAGGAAATATATTTCTCTGCAATAGCAGAGAAATATAACGTTAGTATTTGCGTATATTACAGCAATATGTCTCATTTGAAACGAATTTGTATCAATATCTAAACATATTTAATGGAGGTCTACAACATTTTAGTGAAATACGCAAGGAATTATATTTCTATGCTATTGGCATTTTAACATTTGTATTTGCGTATATTACAGCAATTTGTCTCATTTGAAACGAATTTGTATCAATATCTGAACAAATTTTATGGAGATCTACAACATTTTATTGAAATACGCAAGGAAATATATGTCTCTGCTATTGGCATTTTAACGCTTTTATTTGCGTATATTACAGCAATATGTCTCATTTGAAACGAATTTGTATCAATATCTGAACATATTTAATGGAGGTCTACATCATTTTAGTGAAATACGCAAGGAAATATATTTCTCTGCTATTGGCATTTTAACTCTGGTATTAACGTATATTACAGCAATATGTCTCATTTGAAACGAATTTGTATCAATATCTGAACATATTTAATGGAGGTCTACAACATTTTAGGGAAATACGCAAGGAAAAATATTTCTATGCTATTGGCATTTTAAAGCTTGTATTGGCGTTTATTACATCAATATGTCTCATTTGAAACGAATTTGTATCAATATATGAACATATTTAATTGAGGTCTACAACAATTTAGTGAAATACGCAAACAAATATATTTCTCTGCTATTGCCATTTTAACGCATATTTTTGCGTATATTACAGCAATATATCTCATTTGAAACCAATGTGTATCAATATCTGAAAATATTTAATGGAGGTCTACAACATTTTAGTGAAATACGCAAGGAAATATATTTCTCTGCTATTTGCATTTTGACGCTAGTATTTGCGTATATTACATCAATATGTCTCATTTGAAACGAATATGTATTAGTATCTGAACATATTTATTGGAGGTCTACAACATTTTAGTGAAATACGCAAGGAAATATATTTCTCTGCTATTTGCATTTTGACGCTTGTATTTGCGTATATTACAGCAATATGTCTCATTTGAAACGAATTTGTATCAATATCTGAACAAATTTAATGGAGGTCTACAACAATTTAGTGAATTACGCAAGGAAATATATTTCGCTGCTATTGGAATTTTCACGCTTGTATTTGCGTATATTAGAGCAATATGTCTCATTTGAGACGAATTTGCATCAATATCTGAACATATTTAATGGAGGTCTACAACATTTTGGTGAAATAGGCAAGGAAATATATTTCTGTGCTATTGGCATTTTCACGCTTGTATTTGCATATATTTCAGCAATATGTCTCATTTGAAACCAATATGTATCAATATCTGAACATATTTAATGGAGGTCTACATTATTTTAGTGAAATACGCAAGGAAATATATTTCTCTGCTATTTGCATTTTGACGCTTGTATTTGCGTATATTACAGCAATATGTCTCATTTGAAACGAATTTGTATCAATATCAGAACATATTAAATAGAGGTCTAAAACCTTTTAGTGAAATACGCAAGGAATTATATATCTTTGCTATTGGCATTTTAACGTTTGTATTATCGTATATTACAGCAATATGTCTCATTAGAAACGAATTTGTATCAATATCTGAAAAATTTTTTTATGGAGGTCTCAACATTTTAGTGTAATACGCGAGGAAATATATTTCTCTGCTATTGGCATTTAAACGCTTGTTTTTATGTATATTACAACAATATGTCTCATTTGAAACGAATTTGTATCAATATCTGAACATATTTAATGGAGGTCTACCACATTTTAGTGAAATACGCAAGGAATTATATTTATCTGCTATTGGCATTTTAACGCTTGTATTTGCGTATATTACAGCAATATGTCTCGTTCGAAACGAATTTGTATCAATATCTGAACATATTTAATGGAGGTCTACAACATTTTAGTGAAATACGCAAGGATATATATTTCTTTGCTATTGGCATTTTAAAGCTTGTATTAGCGTTTATTACATCAATATGTCTCATTTGAAACGAATTTGTGTCAATATCTGAACATGTTTAATGGAGGTCTACAACATTTTAGTTAAATACGCAAAGTATTATATTTCTCTGATATTGGCATTTTAACGTTTGTATTTGCATATATTGCAGCAATATGTCTCATTTGAAACGTATTTGTATCAATATCTGAATAAATTTTATGGAGATCTACAACATTTTAGTGAAATACGCAAGGAAATATATTTCTCTGCTTTTGGAATTTTGACGCTTGTATTTGCGTATATTACAGCAATATGTCTCATTTGAGACGAATTTTCATCAATATGAACAAATTTTACGGGGGTCTACAACATTAAAGTGAAATACGCAAGGAAATTTATTTCTCTGCTATTGGCATTTTAAAGCTTGTATTAGCGTATATTACATCAATATGTCTCATTTGAAACGAATTTGTATCAATATCTGAACAAATTTGATGGGGTCTACAATATTTTAGGGAAATACGCAAGGAAAAATATTTCTCTGCTATTGGAATTTTAACGCTTGTATTTGCGTATAATACAGCAATTTGTCTCATTTGAAACGAATTTGTATCAATATCTGAACAATATTTATGGAGATCTACAACATGTTAGTGAAATAGGCAAGGAAATATATGTCTCAGCTATTGGCATTTTGACGATTGTATTTGCGTAAATTACAGCAATATGTCTCATTTGAAACGAATTTGTAATAATATCTGAACATATTTTAAGGTCTACATCATTTTAGTGGAATACGCAAGGAATTATATTTCTCTCCTATTGGCATTTTAACGCTTGTTTTTGCGTATATTACAGCAATATATCTCATTTGAAACGAATTTGTATCAATATCTGAACATATTTATTGAGGTCTACAAAATTTTAGTGAAATACGCAAGGAAATATATGTCTCTGCTATTGGAATTTTGACGCTTGTCTTTGCGTATATTACAGCAATATGGCATTTTAGTGAAATACGCAAGGAAATATATGTCTCTGCTATTGGCATTTTAACGTTTGTATTTGCGTATATTACAGCAATATGTCTCATCTGAAACGAATTTGTATCAATATCTGAACAAATTTTATGGAGGTCTACAACATTTTAATGAAATGCGCAAGGAAATATATTTCTCTGCTATTGGCATTTAAACGCTTGTATTTGCGTATATTACAGCAATTTGTCTCATTTGAAACGAATTTGTATCAATATCTGAACATATTTTATGGAGGTCTAAAACATTTTAGTGAAATACGCAAGTAAATATATTTCATTGCTATTGGCATTTTGACGCTTAAATTTGCGTATATTACAGCAATATGTCTCATTTGAGGCGAATTTTCATCAATATCTGAACAAATTTTACGGAGGTCTACAACATTATAGTGAAATACGCAAGGAAATTTATTTCTCTGCTATTGGCATTTTAAAGCTTGTATTAGCGTATATTACATCAATATGTCTCATTTGAAACGAATTTGTATAAATCTCTGAACATATTTTAAGGAGGTCTACAACATTTTGGTAAAATACGCAAGGAAATATATTTCTCTGCTATTGGAATTTTTGCGCTTGTATTTTCGTATATTACAGCAATTAGTCTCATTTGAAACGAATTTGTATCAATATCTGAACATATTTAATGGAGGTCTACAACATTTTAGTGAAATACGCAAGGAATTATATTTCTCTGCTATTTGCATTTTAACGTTTGTATTTGCGTATATTACAGCAATATGTCTCATTTGAAACGAATTTGTATCAACATCTGAACATATTTAATGGAGGTCTACAACATTTTAGTGAAATACGCAAGGAAATATATTTATTTGCTCTTGGCGTTTTAAAGCTTGTATTAGCGCTTATTACATCAATATGTCTCAATTGAATCGAATTTGTATCAATTTCTGAACATATTTAATGGAGGTCTACAACATTTAAGTGAAATACGCAAGGAAATATATTTCTCTGCTATTGGCATTTTGACGCTTGTATTTATTGAGATGTACGCGTATATAGTTAAGAGTCAATCAAAATACAGTATATTGTATATATAGATTTTATTATGTTACATGAGGCACTATTTGACATTGCTTAAAAAAAGGCAAAAGGCAAGTGTTAGTATATGTGTTTAGTTACATAGCATACTACGACGTTCATTTATAGCTAGAAGCGTAAATCATGTTTCAGCACTCTCCCTTGATTGGAGCGTTGTCATCAATCAGTTTTTGCGAGATGCCCATTCCTCGAATGCAAAAGTTATGTTTAGATCGAGGCAAACCCTTCGTTAGAATATCGGCGACCATGAAGTCTGTGGATAAATGCATAAGCGATATAGATTCTTCTCTAAGAACTTGTCTAATGTAGTGATCTCTGACATTGATGTGCTTTGTTCTTGCGTGATAAATTGGATTTTCGGACAGTTTAATAGCACTACGATTGTCGTTGTATAGGTGTGCTTTGTCACCCAGGTGAAATACGCAAGGAAATTTATTTCTCTGCTATTGGCATTTTAAAGCTTGTATTAGCGTATATTACATCAATATGTCTCATTTGAAACGAATTTGTATAAATCTCTGAACATATTTTAAGGAGGTCTACAACATTTTAGTAAAATACGCAAGGAAATATATTTCTCTGCTATTGGAATTTTTGCGCTTGTATTTGCGTATATTACAACAATATGTCTCATTTGAAACGAATTTGTATCAATATCTGAACATATTTAATGGAGGTCTACAAAATTTTAGTGAAATACGCAAGGAATTATATTTCTCTGCTATTCGCATTTTAACGTTTGTATTTGCGTAGATTACAGCAATATGTCTGTTGGATATTAGCACTTCGCACCCTTCATTTTAGTATAAATTAAACGCCAACTATGGCAACATATGACTAACTTTTGTTTTTCACATTTATTGATTTTTAATTATTGATTGTCACTAAGACAAAACAAGCAAGTTGTATCATCATTATAAAAACAGACCGAAAATATAATTAATTTGTGTTCATATTGTTTTTCTTTTCAACCGCGTTGTATCCACATTAAATAATCCTGACAGGTTATGGGCCCAGAAGCGTTAGTGAGAAAACAGTAAAAACCAATTTTTCAAAAACATTTGGAGGCTTATAGCTCAATTTGCGTAATTGGACACGGAAGCACCTAAGTGCCAGTGAGATTGCGAAAAGTATTCGTTACAAAAAATTTTTCGGTAAAATATTCGGTCTTTCATAAACATGGCTCACGGCAATTTTCGAATCGAGCCACTCTCCAAGCACAACTACGAGACTTGGAAAGTACAAATCGAAGCCGTGCTGGTGAAAAACGACACCTGGATCTACGTCAGCGGGGAACATCCAAAACCCGAAATCGACCGGAAAGCGGACGCAGCAGTACTAGCAGCGGTTCGCGGGGCAGAAACAAATTGGATCATACAAGACAGGAAGGCGAAGTCGGATCTCATCCTAGCCATCAACCCATCGGAGCTGAATCAGGTACGAGGCTGCGCGACTTCCCGAGAGATCTGGATCAAGTTGGAAGCAGCTTACGCTTTGAAAGGTCCGGCCAGGAAGGCGACACTAATAACACGGTTGACGCAGAGCAAAATGACCGATGGCGAAGACTTTAGGGAGTATCTTTCAGCTTTCTTCGACACTGTCGACCAACTGAAAAACATGGACATTTCAATAAACGATGAATTGCTGATCGTGATGCTTTTAACCAGTCTTCCAGATTCCTTCGAAAATTTCAGGTGTGCAGTCGAGGCCAGGGTCAACTTTCCAGATATCGACACCTTGAGAGTGAAACTTATCGAGGAATATGACGCAAGGATCCGGAAAACGAACGAAGCACCATCCGGTGCATTGTTCGCCAATTCAAACGCCGGTAACAAGATCCACGCGAGAGGTTTCAGAGGCAACTTTAAAAATTACTCCAAGGACGCTTCGAACAAATCTCACGATCACAAAATAGACAAATCTTCGAACCAAGTCCCATACAATTGCAACTTCTGCGGAAAGCGCGGTCATAAAGCCGTAGACTGTTTCGCGAGAAAACGCAAGCAACAAGATAAGGGGAACGCGAACACGGCATCATACTTCACTACCTTTCAAACCGGTGGCGCACTGGGCGACAGATGGTGTTTAGACAGCGGGTGCACCACGCATCTCTGCAAGGACAGCGAATTGTTTGTTAATCAACAACCGACGAATTTCGGACTAAACTTGGCTACGAATCTAACCTCGGATGTCACTGCTAAAGGAGAAGTCAAGCTGTCAACGTGGAACGGAAAGGAGAACATGTCGGTGGAGCTTCGCAACGCACTTCATGTACCAGATTTGCGCACCAATCTTATCTCCGTTTCTAAAATCGTCGACACAGGCGATCAAGTCCTCTTCACGAAGAATCAAGCTGTCATCACTAATAGTCGAGGTGGAGTCAAGATCGTTGCGGATCGAGACGGTGATCTATTCTACCTTCGGAGGAAGGAACAACACGACTCGAAACTTTTGAGCCGCGGATCAGAAAACGTCAACGAATGGCACCAGAAGCTGGGACATTTGAACTACCACGACATGTCCCTCATGGTCAAGAAGAATTTGATACCACACTTGGACTCGCAATTGGGAGTATGCGAAACGTGTGTCGCAGGTAAGCTAACCCGTGCCCCATTTCAGAACCGAATCGAACGCGCAAGTGGACTGCTGGACATTGTGCACAGCGACGGATGTGGCCCCATGAGGACAGAATCACAAAACGGGGCGCGATACTTCGTCACTTTCATTGACGACTACGGTCGCTGGTGTGTGATTTACTTCATTCGGAACAAGAGCGAGGTCACGTCAAAGTTTCAGGAGTACAAAAGCTTCGTCGAAACCCAGACTGGACGGATGGTAAAGGCTTTACAGAGCGATAACTCTTAAGAGTTTCGGCATCCTGCGTCGACTCACCACCATCTACACTCCTCAACAGAACGGATTGGCTGAAAGGAAAAATCGGACCTTGGTGGAGGCTGCCAGGTGCATGTTATTTGAGTCCGGACTTTCCCCCTCTTTCTGGGCTGAAGCCATCGCCACAGCCAATCACATACGCAATCGGTGTGTGACAAAGAGTTTGGGCGGAGAAATACCCTACAAGCTATGGACCAACAAAACACCACAGCTGAACTACCTTCAAACTTTTGGCCGCAAGGCCTACGTGCTTGACAAATCCGGAAGCAAAGGCAAGTTTGAGACGAAGGCGTTGGAGGGAATCTTCGTCGGATATCCAACCTCGTCAAAAGGCTACAGGATCTGGGTTTCTCGCGAGAGAAAAATCCATACTTCAAGAGACGTCAAATTCTTGAATGAGACACAACATGACAAAAACTACGTGGAAATCGTCTCTACAGATACGAGGAATGGACGTGATACCTTCGAAGACCTCTACTCAACCGGAAACGTCATAATTGGACAAAATTAACGTAAGACTATCGAGAACGAGGATCCCAAATCGATAAACATCGAACCCGAGGAGGACACATCACAAGTCGATAGACAAAAGAGATTGACGGCTGAAATTCCAACGAGTGAAGACAGCGTGTCAAATACGACTGGTCTCAAACACGCACCAGGCAGGCCCTCGAAACAGCGGACAGTTGCTTTATCGTCGACTGAAGCTGAATACATGGCAGTCAGCGACGCTGGAAGGGAGGCCATATTTCTGTCGAATTTCCTGGCAGAGCTAGGATTCGAGGACATGGGCAAGGTCACCATTTACAACGACAACCAAAGTGCTGGGAAACTAGCTGAAAACCCAGTGCATCACTCAAGATCCAAGCACATCGACATTAAATACCATTTCATTTGAGACGTGCTGAGGAACTACCCCATTACACTCGCGTATTTGCCCTCGGGGGACATGGTGGCAGACATTTTCACGAAGGCCTTACCGAGGGGCGATCACGAGAGATGCCTAACTGGATTGGGACTAAAACCTACTCCGGGCGCAAATTGAGGGGGCGTGTTGGATATTAGCACTTCGCACCCTTCATTTTAGTATAAATTAAACGCCAACTATGGCAACATATGACTAACTTTTGTTTTTCACAATTATTGATTTTTAATTATTGATTGTCACTAAGACAAAACCAGGAAGTTGTATCATCATTATAAAAGCAGACCGAAAATATAATTAATTTGTGTTCATATTGTTTTTCTTTTCAACCGCGTTGTATCCACATTCAATAATCCTGACAATGTCTTATTTGAAACGAATTTGTATCAACATCTGAACATATTTAATGGAGGTCTACAACATTTTAGTGAAATACGCAAGTAAATATATTTCTTGGCTTTTGGCATTTTAAAGCTTGTTTTAGCGTTTATTACATCAATATGTCTCATTTGAAACGAATTTGTATCAATATCCGAACATATTTAATGCAGGTCTACAACATTTTATTAAAATACGCAAGGAAATATATTTCTCTGCTATTGGCTTTTTAGCGCTAGTATTTGCGTAGATTACAGCAATATATCTCATTTGCGTATATTACAGCAATATGTCTCATTTGAAACGAATTTGTATCAATATCTAAACAAATTTTATGGAGGTCTCAACATTTTATTGTAATACGCGAGGAAATATATTACTCTGCTATTGGCACTAAAACGCTTGTTTTTGCGTATATTACAGCAATATGTCTCATTTGAAAGGAATTTTTATCAATATCTGAACATATTTAATGGAGGTCTACAACATTTTAGTGAAATACGCAAGGAAATATATATATCTCTGCTATTGGCCTTTTAACGCTTGTATTTGCGTATATTACAGTACATGTCTCATTTGAAACGAATTTGTATCAATATCTGAACATATTTAATGGAGGTCTACAACATTTTAGTGAAATACGCAAGGAAATATATTTCTCTGCCATTGGCACTTTAACGCTTGTATTTGCGTATATTTCAGCAATATGTTTCATTTGAAACAATTTTGTATCAATATCTGAACAAATTTTATAGGGTCTACAACATTTAAGGGAAATACGCAAGGAAATATATTTCTCTGCTATTGGCATTTTAACGCTTGTATTTGCGTATATTACAGCAATATGTCTCATTTGAAAGGAATTTGTATCAATATCTGAACATATTTAATGGAGGTCTACAACATTTTAGTGAAATACGCAAGGAATTATATTGCTCTGCTATTGGCATTTTAACGCTTGTATTTGCGTATATTACAGTAACATGTCTCATTTGAAACGAATTTGTATCAATATCTGAACATATTTAATGGAGGTCTACAACATTATAGTAAAATACACAAGGAATTATATTTCTCTGCTATTGTCATATTAACGCTTGTATTTGCGTATATTACAGTAACATGTCTCATTTGAAACGAATTTTTATCAATATCTGAACAAAATTTATGGAGGTCTCAACATTTTATTGTAATACGCGAGGAAATATATTTCTCTGCTATTGGCACTTTAACGCTTGTTTTTGCGTATATTACAGCAATATGTCTCATCTGAAACGAATTTTTATCAATATCTGAACATATTTTATGGAGGTCTACAACATTTTAGTGAAATAAGCAAGGCAATATATTTCTCTGCTTTTTGCATTTTGACGCTTGTATTTGCGTATATTACAGCAATATGTCTCATTTGAAACGAATTTGTATTTATATCTGAACATATTTAATGGAGGTCTACAACATTTTAGTGAAATACGCAAGGAAATATATTTCTCTGCTTTTGGCACTTTATCGCTTGTAGTTGCGTATATTACAGCAATATGTCTCATTTGAAACGAATTTGTAACAATATCTGAACAAATTTTATGGAGGTCTAGACATTTTTATGTAATTCGCGAGGAAATATATTACTCTGCTATTGGCACTAAAACGCTTGTTTTTGCGTATATTACAGCAATATGTCTCATTTGAAAGGAATTTTTATCAATATCTGAACATATTTAATGGAGGTCTACAACATTTTAGTGAAATGCGCAAGGATATATGTATATCTCTGCTATTGGCCTTTTAACGCTTGTATTTGCGTATATTACAGTACATGTCTCATTTGAAACGAATTTGTATCAATATCTGAACATATTTAATGGAGGTCTACAACATTTTAGTGAAATACGCAAGGAAATATATTTCTCTGCCATTGGCACTTTAACGCTTGTATTTGCGTATATTACAGCAATATGTTTCATTTGAAACAATTTTGTATCAATATCTGAACTAATTTTATAGGGTCTACAACATTTAAGGGAAATACGCAAGGAAATATATTTCTCTGCTATTGGCATTTTAACGCTTGTATTTGCGTATATTACAGCAATATGTCTCATTTGAAAGGAATTTGTATCAATATCTGAACATATTTAATGGAGGTCTACAACATTTTAGTGAAATACGCAAGGAAATATATGTCTCTGCTATTAGCATTTTAACGCTTGTATTTGCGTATATTACAGTAACATGTCTCATTTGAAACGAATTTGTATCAATATCTGAACATATTTAATGGAGGTCTACATCATTTTAGTGAAATACGCAAGGAATTATATTTCTCTGCTATTGGCATTTTAACGATTGTATTTGCGTATATTACAGCAATATGTCTCATTTGAAACGAATTTGTATCAATATCTGAACCAATTTTATGGAGATTTACAACATTTTAGTGAAATACGCAAGGAAATATATGTCTCTGCTATTGGCATTTTAACGCTTGTATTTGCGTATATTACAGTATCATGTCTCATTTGAAACGAATTTGTATCAATATCTGCACATATTTAATGGAGGACTACAACATTTTTGAAATACGCAAGGAAATATATTTCTCTGCTATTGGCATTTCACGCTTGTATTTGCGTATATTACAGTAATATGTCTCAATTGAAACGAATTTGTATCAATATCTGAACAAATTTTATGGAGGTCTCAACATTTTATTGTAATACGCGAGGAAATATATTTCTCTGCTATTGGCACTATAACGCTTGTTTTTGCGTATATTACAGCAATATGTCTCATTTGAAAGGAATTTTTATCAATATCTGAACATATTTAATGGCGGTCTACAACATTTTAGTGAAATACGCAAGGAAATATATATATCTCTGCTATTGGCATTTTAACGCTTGTATTTGCGTATATTACAGTAACATGTCTCATTTGAAACGAATTTGTATCAATATCTGAACATATTTAATGGAGGTCTACAACATTTTAGTGAAATACGCAAGGAAATATATTTCTCTGCCATTGGCACTTTAACGCTTGTATTTGCGTATATTACAGCAATATGTTTCATTTAAAAAATTTTTGTATCAATATCTGAACAAATTTTATAGGGTCTACAACATTTAAGGGAAATACGCTAGGAAATATATTTCTCTGCCATTGGCATTTTAACGCTTGTATTTGCGTATATTACAGCAAAATGTCTCATTTGAAAGGAATTTGTATCAATATCTGAACATATTTAATGGAGGTCTACAACATTTTAGTGAAATACGCAAGGAATTATATTGCTCTGCTATTGGCATTTTAACGCTTGTATTTGCGTATATTACAGTAACATGTCTCATTTGAAACGAATTTGTATCAATATCTGAACATATTTAATGGAGGTCTACAACATTATAGTGAAATACGCAAGGAATTATATTTCTCTGCTATTGGCATATTAACGCTTGTATTTATGTATATTACAGTAACATGTCTCATTTGAAACGAATTTGTATCAATATCTGAACAAATTTTATGGAGGTCTCAACATTTTATTGTAATACGCGAGGAAATATATTTCTCTGCTATTGGCACTTTAACGCTTGTTTTTGCGTATATTACCTTGATTGGAGCGTTGTCATCAATCAGTTTATGCGAGATGCCCATTCCTCCATTGCAAAAGTTATGTTTAGATCGAGGCAAACCTTTCGTTAGAATATCCGCGAGCATGAAGTCTGTGGATAAATGCATAAGCGATATAGATTCTTCTCTAAGAACTTGTCTAATGTAGTGAACTCTGACATCGATGTGCTTTGTTCTTGCGTGATAAATTGGATTTTCGGACAGTTTAATAGCACTACGATTGTCGTTGTAAAGGTGTACTTTGTCACCCAGGTCCACACCAAGTTCCTTTAAGAAGCGTATTAGGTAGACAGACTCTTTAGCCGCCGTAGTTAGTCCTAGATACTCAGCTTCGGTGCTCGAAAGTGCGACTGTGTGCTGCTTGCGTGACTCCCAGGTGATGGCTGCGCCGCTCAGGATGAATGTAAATCCAGTATATGACCTGCGATCGGTGGAGCAGTTTCCCCAGTCGGCGTCGACGAAGCCTAGCAGGGTTTGGTTATCTTGTCGGTAGGAAAGTCCGTAATTGATTGTCCCTTTTAGGTAGCGCAGAACTCGCTCTGCTGCTGCCCAGTGTCGGCCGGAGTGATGATCATTATACTGGCTTAAAACACTTACAGCATGGGCGATGTCGGGTCGTTTACCGACCGTTAAATACATAAGTGAACCGATGAGTTCTTTGTATGGTTGGTCGGACTTCACGTCGTCTTGATCCCCCGAGGGATTGTTGAGATCTGCGCCTGAAGCGAGAGGGGTTGAGACAGGGTTGCAATCATCCAAGTTAAAGCGTTTCAGTAACTCTTTGACGGAACTAGATTGTGAAATGTGAATATTCTTCCTTGATCTGTTGATTTCCAGACCAAAACAATATTCGGCGTCTCCTAGTATTTTGATTTCGAATTGGTTTCTTAAGGCGTTGATGATAGAATTTTCCTTCTGTTTGTCTTTGGTACCGATCAACAGGTCATCAACATAAATCAGTATGCATGTTTGTTTGGACTCGTCTATGAAAATGCATGGATCCGAGTATGTGGGTGAAAAACCAGCTCTGATCAGCACGTCCGTCAATTTGGAATGCCACTGTCATCCTGCTTGCTTTAAACCGTAGATTGCATGGTTTAATTTACATACTAGATTTCCCTTGCGCAAATACAAACGTTAAAATGCCAATAGATGTGAAATATAATTCCTTGCGTATTTCACTAAAATGTTGTAGACCTCCATAAAATTTGTTCAGATATTGATACAAAATCGTTTCTAATGAGAGATATTGCTGTAATACACACAAACACTAGCGTTAATAGGCCAATAGCAGAGAAATATATTTCCTTGCGTATTTCACTAAAATGTTGTAGATCTCCATAAAATTTGTTCAGATATTGATACAAATTCGTTTCAAATGAGAGATATTGCTGTAATATACACAAATACAAGCGTTAATAGGCCAATAGCAGAGTAATATATTTGCTGGCGTATTTCACTAAAATGTTGTAGACCTCCATAAAATTTGTTCAGATATTGATACAAATGCGTTTCAATTGAGACATATTGCTGTAATTTTCACAAATACAAGCGTTAATAGGCAAATAGCAGAGAAATATATTTCCTTGCGTATTTCACTAAAGTGTTGTAGACCTCCATTAAATAAGTTCAGATATTGATACAAATTCGTTTCAAATGAGACATATTGCTGTAATATACACAAATACAGACGTTAAAATGCCAATAGCAGAGAAAAATATTTCCTTGCTTATTTCACTAAAATGTTGTAGATCTCCATAAAATTTGTTCAGATATTGATACAAATTCGTTTCAAATGAGAGATATTGCTGTATATACACAAATACAAGCGTTAATAGGCCAATAGCAGAGAAATATATTTCCTTGCGTATTTCACTAAAATGTTGTAGACCTCCATAAAATTTGTTCAGATATTGATACAAATTCGTTTCAAATGAGACATATTGCTGTAATATACGCAAATACAAACGTTAAAATGCCAATAGCAGAGAAATATAATTCCTTGCGTATTTCACTAAAATGTTGTAGACCTCCATTAAATATGTTCAGATATTGATACAAAATCGTTTCAAATGAGACATATTGCTGTAATATACGCAAATACAAGTGTTAAAATGCCAATAGCAGAGAAATATATTTCCTTGCGTATTTCACTAAAATGTTGTAGATCTCCATAAAATTTGTTCAGATTTTGATACTAATTCGTTTCAAATGAGAAATATTGCTGTAATTTTCACAAATACAAGCGTTAATAGGCCAATAGCAGAGAAATATATTTCCTTGCGTATTTCACTAAAGTGTTGTAGACCTCCATTAAATAAGTTCAGATATTGATACAAATTCGTTTCAAATGAGACATATTGCTGTAATATACGCAAATACAGACGTTAAAATGCCAATAGCAGAGAAATATATTTCCTTGCGTATTTCACTAAAATGTTGTAGATCTCCATAAAATTTGTTCAGATTTTGATACTAATTCGTTTCAAATGAGAAATATTGCTGTAATTTTCACAAATACAAGCGTTAATAGGCCAATAGCAGAGAAATATATTTCCTTGCGTATTTCACTAAAGTGTTGTAGACCTCCATTAAATAAGTTCGGATATTGATACAAATTCGTTTCAAATGAGACATATTGCTGTAATATACGCAAATACAGACGTTAAAGTGCCAATAGCAGAGAAATATATTTCCTTGCGTATTTCACTAAAATGTTGTAGATCTCCATAAAATTTGTTCAGATTTTGATACTAATTCGTTTCAAATGAGAAATATTGCTGTAATTTTCACAAATACAAGCGTAAATAGGCCAATAGCAGCGAAATATATTTCCTTGCGTATTTCACTAAAGTGTTGTAGACCTCCATTAAATAAGTTCAGATATTGATACAAATTCGTTTCAAATGAGACATATTGCTGTAATATACACAAATACAGACGTTAAAATGCCAATAGCAGAGAAATATATTTCCTTGCGTATTTCACTAAAATGTTGTAGATCTCCATAAAATTTGTTCAGATATTGATACAAATTCGTTTCAAATGAGAGATATTGCTGTAATATACACAAATACAAGCGTTAATAGGCCAATAGCATGGAAATATAATTCCTTGCTTATTTCACTAAAATGTTGTAGACCTCCATTAAATTTGTTCAGATATTGATACAAATGCGTTTCAAATGAGAGATATTGCTGTAATATACACAAATACAAGCGTTAATAGGCCAATAGCAGAGTAATATATTTCCTGGCGTATTTCACTAAAATGTTGTAGACCTCCATAAAATTTGTTCAGATATTGATACAAATGCGTTTCAATTGAGACATATTGCTGTAATATACGCAAATACAAACGTTAAAATGACAATAGCAGAGAAATATAATTCCTTGCGTATTTCACTAAAATGTTGTAGACCTCCATTAAATATGTTCAGATATTGATACAAATTCGTTTCAAATGAGACATATTGCTGTAATATACGCAAATACAAACGTTAAAATGCCAATAGTTGTGAAATATAATTCCTTGCGTATTTCACTAAAATGTTGTAGACCTCCATAAAATTTGTTCAGATATTGATACAAAATCGTTTCTAATGAGAGATATTGCTGTAATACACACAAATACTAGCGTTAATAGGCCAATAGCAGAGAAATATATTTCCTTGCGTATTTCACTAAAATGTTGTAGATCTCCATAAAATTTGTTCAGATATTGATACAAATTCGTTTCAAATGAGAGATATTGCTGTAATATACACAAATACAAGCGTTAATAGGCCAATAGCAGAGTAATATATTTGCTGGCGTATTTCACTAAAATGTTGTAGACCTCCATAAAATTTGTTCAGATATTGATACAAATGCGTTTCAATTGAGACATATTGCTGTAATATACGCAAATACAAACGTTAAAATGCCAATAGCAGAGAAATATAATTCCTTGCGTATTTCACTAAAATGTTGTAGACCTCCATAAAATTTGTTCAGATATTGATACAAAATCGTTTCTAATGAGAGATATTGCTGTAATACACACAAATACTAGCGTTAATAGGCCAATAGCAGAGAAATATATTTCCTTGCGTATTTCACTAAAATGTTGTAGATCTCCATAAAATTTGTTCAGATATTGATACAAATTCGTTTCAAATGAGAGATATTGCTGTAATATACACAAATACAAGCGTTAATAGGCCAATAGCAGAGTAATATATTTGCTGGCGTATTTCACTAAAATGTTGTAGACCTCCATAAAATTTGTTCAGATATTGATACAAATGCGTTTCAATTGAGACATATTGCTGTAATATACGCAAATATAAACGTTAAAATGCCAATAGCAGAGAAATATAATTCCTTGCGTATTTCACTAAAATGTTGTAGACCTCCATTAAATATGTTCAGATATTGATACAAAATCGTTTCAAATGAGACATATTGCTGTAATATACGCAAATACAAGTGTTAAAATGCCAATAGCAGAGAAATATATTTCCTTGCGTATTTCACTAAAATGTTGTAGATCTCCATAAGATTTGTTCAGATTTTGATACTAATTCGTTTCAAATGAGAAATATTGCTGTAATTTTCACAAATACAAGCGTTAATAGGCCAATAGCAGAGAAATATATTTCCTTGCGTATTTCACTAAAATGTTGTAGACCTCCATAAAATTTGTTCAGATATTGATACAAATTCGTTTCAAATGAGGCATATTGCTGTAATATACGCAAATACAAACGTTAAAATGCCAATAGCAGAGAAATATAATTCCTTGCGTATTTCACTAAAATGTTGTAGACCTCCATTAAATATGTTCAGATATTGATACAAAATCGTTTCAAATGAGACATATTGCTGTAATATACGCAAATACAAGTGTTAAAATGCCAATAGCAGAGAAATATATTTCCTTGCGTATTTCACTAAAATGTTGTAGATCTCCATAAAATTTGTTCAGATTTTGATACTAATTCGTTTCAAATGAGAAATATTGCTGTAATTTTCACAAATACAAGCGTTAATAGGCCAATAGCAGAGAAATATATTTCCTTGCGTATTTCACTAAAGTGTTGTAGACCTCCATTAAATAAGTTCAGATATTGATACAAATTCGTTTCAAATGAGACATATTGCTGTAATATACGCAAATACAGACGTTAAAATGCCAATAGCAGAGAAATATATTTCCTTGCGTATTTCACTAAAATGTTGTAGATCTCCATAAAATTTGTTCAGATTTTGATACTAATTCGTTTCAAATGAGAAATATTGCTGTAATTTTCACAAATACAAGCGTAAATAGGCCAATAGCAGCGAAATATATTTCCTTGCGTATTTCACTAAAGTGTTGTAGACCTCCATTAAATAAGTTCAGATATTGATACAAATTCGTTTCAAATGAGACATATTGCTGTAATATACACAAATACAGACGTTAAAATGCCAATAGCAGAGAAATATATTTCCTTGCGTATTTCACTAAAATGTTGTAGATCTCCATAAAATTTGTTCAGATATTGATACAAATTCGTTTCAAATGAGAGATATTGCTGTAATATACACAAATACAAGCGTTAATAGGCCAATAGCATGGAAATATAATTCCTTGCGTATTTCACTAAAATGTTGTAGACCTCCATTAAATTTGTTCAGATATTGATACAAATTCGATTCAAATGAGAGATATTGCTGTAATATACACAAATACAAGCGTTAATAGGCCAATAGCAGAGTAATATATTTCCTGGCGTATTTCACTAAAATGTTGTAGACCTCCATAAAATTTGTTCAGATATTGATACAAATGCGTTTCAATTGAGACATATTGCTGTAATATACGCAAATACAAACGTTAAAATGACAATAGCAGAGAAATATAATTCCTTGCGTATTTCACTAAAATGTTGTAGACCTCCATTAAATATGTTCAGATATTGATACAAATTCGTTTCAAATGAGACATATTGCTGTAATATACGCAAATACAAACGTTAAAATGCCAATAGTAGAGAAATATAATTCCTTGCGTATTTCACTAAAATGTTGTAGACCTCCATAAAATTTGTTCAGATATTGATACAAAATCGTTTCGAATGAGAGATATTGCTGTAATACACACAAATACTAGCGTTAATAGGCCAATAGCAGAGAAATATATTTCCTTGCGTATTTCACTAAAATGTTGTAGATCTCCATAAAATTTGTTCAGATATTGATACAAATTCGTTTCAAATGAGAGATATTGCTGTAATATACACAAATACAAGCGTTAATAGGCCAATAGCAGAGTAATATATTTGCTGGCGTATTTCACTAAAATGTTGTAGACCTCCATAAAATTTGTTCAGATATTGATACAAATGCGTTTCAATTGAGACATATTGCTGTAATATACGCAAATACAATCGTTAAAATGCCAATAGCAGAGAAATATAATTCCTTGCGTATTTCACTAAAATGTTGTAGACCTCCATAAAATTTGTTCAGATATTGATACAAAATCGTTTCTAATGAGAGATATTGCTGTAATACACACAAATACTAGCGTTAATAGGCCAATAGCAGAGAAATATATTTCCTTGCGTATTTCACTAAAATGTTGTAGATCTCCATAAAATTTGTTCAGATATTGATACAAATTCGTTTCAAATGAGAGATATTGCTGTAATATACACAAATACAAGCGTTAATAGGCCAATAGCAGAGTAATATATTTGCTGGCGTATTTCACTAAAATGTTGTAGACCTCCATAAAATTTGTTCAGATATTGATACAAATGCGTTTCAATTGAGACATATTGCTGTAATATACGCAAATATAAACGTTAAAATGCCAATAGCAGAGAAATATAATTCCTTGCGTATTTCACTAAAATGTTGTAGACCTCCATTAAATATGTTCAGATATTGATACAAAATCGTTTCAAATGAGACATATTGCTGTAATATACGCAAATACAAGTGTTAAAATGCCAATAGCAGAGAAATATATTTCCTTGCGTATTTCACTAAAATGTTGTAGATCTCCATAAGATTTGTTCAAATGAGAAATATTGCTGTAATTTTCACAAATACAAGCGTTAATAGGCCAATAGCAGAGAAATATATTTCCTTGCGTATTTCACTAAAATGTTGTAGACCTCCATAAAATTTGTTCAGATATTGATACAAATTCGTTTCAAATGAGGCATATTGCTGTAATATACGCAAATACAAACGTTAAAATGCCAATAGCAGAGAAATATAATTCCTTGCGTATTTCACTAAAATGTTGTAGACCTCCATTAAATATGTTCAGATATTGATACAAAATCGTTTCAAATGAGACATATTGCTGTAATATACGCAAATACAAGTGTTAAAATGCCAATAGCAGAGAAATATATTTCCTTGCGTATTTCACTAAAATGTTGTAGATCTCCATAAAATTTGTTCAGATTTTGATACTAATTCGTTTCAAATGAGAAATATTGCTGTAATTTTCACAAATACAAGCGTTAATAGGCCAATAGCAGAGAAATATATTTCCTTGCGTATTTCACTAAAGTGTTGTAGACCTCCATTAAATAAGTTCGGATATTGATACAAATTCGTTTCAAATGAGACATATTGCTGTAATATACGCAAATACAGACGTTAAAATGCCAATAGCAGAGAAATATATTTCCTTGCGTATTTCACTAAAATGTTGTAGATCTCCATAAAATTTGTTCAGATTTTGATACTAATTCGTTTCAAATGAGAAATATTGCTGTAATTTTCACAAATACAAGCGTAAATAGGCCAATAGCAGCGAAATATATTTCCTTGCGTATTTCACTAAAGTGTTGTAGACCTCCATTAAATAAGTTCAGATATTGATACAAATTCGTTTCAAATGAGACATATTGCTGTAATATACACAAATACAGACGTTAAAATGCCAATAGCAGAGAAATATATTTCCTTGCGTATTTCACTAAAATGTTGTAGATCTCCATAAAATTTGTTCAGATATTGATACAAATTCGTTTCAAATGAGAGATATTGCTGTAATATACACAAATACAAGCGTTAATAGGCCAATAGCATGGAAATATAATTCCTTGCGTATTTCACTAAAATGTTGTAGACCTCCATTAAATTTGTTCAGATATTGATACAAATTCGTTTCAAATGAGAGATATTGCTGTAATATACACAAATACAAGCGTTAATAGGCCAATAGTAGAGTAATATATTTCCTGGCGTATTTCACTAAAATGTTGTAGACCTCCATAAAATTTGTTCAGATATTGATACAAATGCGTTTCAATTGAGACATATTGCTGTAATATACGCAAATACAAACGTTAAAATGACAATAGCAGAGAAATATAATTCCTTGCGTATTTCACTAAAATGTTGTAGACCTCCATTAAATATGTTCAGATATTGATACAAATTCGTTTCAAATGAGACATATTGCTGTAATATACGCAAATACAAACGTTAAAATGCCAATAGTTGTGAAATATAATTCCTTGCGTATTTCACTAAAATGTTGTAGACCTCCATAAAATTTGTTCAGATATTGATACAAAATCGTTTCTAATGAGAGATATTGCTGTAATACACACAAATACTAGCGTTAATAGGCCAATAGCAGAGAAATATATTTCCTTGCGTATTTCACTAAAATGTTGTAGATCTCCATAAAATTTGTTCAGATATTGATACAAATTCGTTTCAAATGAGAGATATTGCTGTAATATACACAAATACAAGCGTTAATAGGCCAATAGCAGAGAAATATATTTCCTTGCGTATTTCACTAAAATGTTGTAGACCTCCATAAAATTTGTTCAGATATTGATACAAATGCGTTTCAATTGAGACATATTGCTGTAATATACGCAAATACAAACGTTAAAATGCCAATAGCAGAGAAATATAATTCCTTGCGTATTTCACTAAAATGTTGTAGACCTCCATAAAATTTGTTCAGATATTGATACAAAATCGTTTCTAATGAGAGATATTGCATTAATACACACATATACTAGCGTTAATAGGCCAATAGCAGAGAAATATATTTCCTTGCGTATTTCACTAAAATGTTGTAGATCTCCATAAAATTTGTTCAGATATTGATACAAATTCGTTTCAAATGAGAGATATTGCTGTAATATACACAAATACAAGCGTTAATAGGCCAATAGCAGAGTAATATATTTGCTGGCGTATTTCACTAAAATGTTGTAGACCTCCATAAAATTTGTTCAGATATTGATACAAATGCGTTTCAATTGAGACATATTGCTCTAATATACGCAAATATAAACGTTAAAATGCCAATAGCAGAGAAATATAATTCCTTGCGTATTTCACTAAAATGTTGTAGACCTCCATTAAATATGTTCAGATATTGATACAAAATCGTTTCAAATGAAACATATTGCTGTAATATACGCAAATACAAGTGTTAAAATGCCAATAGCAGAGAAATATATTTCCTTGCGTATTTCACTAAAATGTTGTAGATCTCCATAAGATTTGTTCAGATTTTGATACTAATTCGTTTCAAATGAGAAATATTGCTGTAATTTTCACAAATACAAGCGTTAATAGGCCAATAGCAGAGAAATATATTTCCTTGCGTATTTCACTAAAGTGATGTAGACCTCCATTAAATAAGTTCAGATATTGATACAAATTCGTTTCAAATGAGACATATTGCTGTAATATACGCAAATACAGACGTTAAAATGCCAATAGCAGAGAAATATATTTCCTTGCGTATTTCACTAAAATGTTGTAGATCTCCATAAAATTTGTTCAGATTTTGATACTAATTCGTTTCAAATGAGAAATATTGCTGTAATTTTCACAAATACAAGCGTTAATAGGCCAATAGCAGAGAAATATATTTCCTTGCGTATTTCACTAAAGTGTTGTAGACCTCCTTTAAATAAGTTCGGATATGATACAAATTCGTTTCAAATGAGACATATTGCTGTAATATACGCAAATACAGACGTTAAAATGCCAATAGCAGAGAAATATATTTCCTTGCGTATTTCACTAAAATGTTGTAGATCTCCATAAAATTTGTTCAGATTTTGATACTAATTCGTTTCAAATGAGAAATATTGCTGTAATTTTCACAAATACAAGCGTAAATAGGCCAATAGCAGCGAAATATATTTACTTGCGTATTTCACTAAAGTGTTGTAGACCTCCATTAAATAAGTTCAGATATTGATACAAATTCGTTTCAAATGAGACATATTGCTGTAATATACACAAATACAGACGTTAAAATGCCAATAGCAGAGAAATATATTTCCTTGCGTATTTCACTAAAATGTTGTAGATCTCCATAAAATTTGTTCAGATATTGATACAAATTCGTTTTAAATGAGAGATATTGCTGTAATATACACAAATACAAGCGTTAATAGGCCAATAGCATGGAAATATAATTCCTTGCGTATTTCACTAAAATGTTGTAGACCTCCATTAAATTTGTTCAGATATTGATACAAATTCGTTTCAAATGAGAGATATTGCTGTAATATACACAAATACAAGCGTTAATAGGCCAATAGCAGAGTAATATATTTCCTGGCGTATTTCACTAAAATGTTGTAGACCTCCATAAAATTTGTTCAGATATTGATACAAAATCGTTTCTAATGAGAGATATTGCTGTAATACACACAAATACTAGCGTTAATAGGCCAATAGCAGAAAAATATATTTCCTTGCGTATTTCACTAAAATGTTGTAGATCTCCATAAAATTTGTTCAGATATTGATACAAATTCGTTTCAAATGAGAGATATTGCTGTAATATACACAAATACAAGCGTTAATAGGCCAATAGCATGGAAATATAATTCCTTGCGTATTTCACTAAAATGTTGTAGACTTCCATTAAATTTGTTCAGATATTGATACAAATTCGTTTCAAATGAGAGATATTGCTGTAATATACACAAATGCAAGCGTTAATAGGCCAATAGCAGAGTAATATATTTGCTGGCGTATTTCACTAAAATGTTGTAGACCTCCATAAAATTTGTTCAGATATTGATACAAATGCGTTTCAATTGAGACATATTGCTGTAATTTACGCAAATACAAACGTTAAAATGACAATAGCAGAGAAATATAATTCCTTGCGTATTTCACTAAAATGTTGTAGACCTCCATTAAATATGTTCAGATATTGATACAAATACGTTTCAAATGAGACATATTGCTGTAATATACGCAAATACAAACGTTAAAATGCCAATAGTTGTGAAATATAATTCCTTGCGTATTTCACTAAAATGTTGTAGACCTCCATAAAATTTGTTCAGATATTGATACAAAATCGTTTCTAATGAGAGATATTGCTGTAATACACACAAATACTAGCGTTAATAGGCCAATAGCAGAAAAATATATTTCCTTGCGTATTTCACTAAAATGTTGTAGATCTCCATAAAATTTGTTCAGATATTGATACAAATTCGTTTCAAATGAGAGATATTGCTGTAATATACACAAATACAAGCGTTAATAGGCCAATAGCAGCGTAATATATTTGCTGGCGTATTTCACTAAAATGTTGTAGACCTCCATAAAATTTGTTCAGATATTGATACAAATGCGTTTCAATTGAGACATATTGCTGTAATATACGCAAATACAAACGTTAAAATGCCAATAGCAGAGAAATATAATTCCTTGCGTATTTCACTAAAATGTTGTAGACCTCCATTAAATATGTTCAGATATTGATACAAATTCGTTTCAAATGAGACATATTGCTGAAATATACGCAAATACAAACGTTAAAATGCCAATAGTTGTGAAATATAATTCCTTGCGTATTTCACTAAAATGTTGTAGACCTCCATAAAATTTGTTCAGATATTGATACAAATGCGTTTCAATTGAGACATATTGCTGTAATTTTCACAAATACAAGCGTTAATAGGCAAATAGCAGAGAAATATATTTCCTTGCGTATTTCACTAAAGTGTTGTAGACCTCCATTAAATAAGTTCAGATATTGATACAAATTCGTTTCAAATGAGACATATTGCTGTAATATACACAAATACAGACGTTAAAATGCCAATAGCAGAGAAATATATTTCCTTGCTTATTTCACTAAAATGTTGTAGATCTCCATAAAATTTGTTCAGATATTGATACAAATTTGTTTCAAATGAGAGATATTGCTGTATATACACAAATACAAGCGTTAATAGGCCAATAGCAGAGAAATATATTTCCTTGCGTATTTCACTAAAATGTTGTAGACCTCCATAAAATTTGTTCAGATATTGATACAAATTCGTTTCAAATGAGACATATTGCTGTTATATACGCAAATACAAACGTTAAAATGCCAATAGCAGAGAAATATAATTCCTTGCGTATTTCACTAAAATGTTGTAGACCTCCATTAAATATGTTCAGATATTGATACAAAATCGTTTCAAATGAGACATATTGCTGTAATATACGCAAATACAAGTGTTAAAATGCCAATAGCAGAGAAATATATTTCCTTGCGTATTTCACTAAAATGTTGTAGATCTCCATAAAATTTGTTCAGACTTTGATACTAATTCGTTTCAAATGAGAAATATTGCTGTAATTTTCACAAATACAAGCGTTAATAGGCCAATAGCAGAGAAATATATTTCCTTGCGTATTTCACTAAAGTGTTGTAGACCTCCATTAAATAAGTTCAGATATTGATACAAATTCGTTTCAAATGAGACATATTGCTGTAATATACGCAAATACAGACGTTAAAATGCCAATAGCAGAGAAATATATTTCCTTG
>OX122909.1:3618699-3666658 GCA_944738965.1 Nebria brevicollis | reverse complement strand
TTCTGTGTTTGCCACAGGCGCTAGTGCGGCAACTAGCTGCCTATTGTAGCTGCTATTGGCCCCTGTTTCTACTAGTCACATGACGTAAACTTCGAGGTTTACACGAGATGTGACGTTTCGATTCAGGGCCGAGCGTCAGTATGGATGGTGTACCTAGGACTGGGGAAACCTGTCGCTCCAAAGTGTTGCCACTAGAGAACCCTACCGGCGGGATGCTCCACTAAGACGGTCACCCATTCAAGCTCTAACAGCACAGCGCGTCGCTTAACTTACTTATCTCGCATTCATTTTTAATTTTCTTTACTTATTTTACTTATATTACATTAACACTTAATACTAATGTGCGGACAACATGGTTTGTTTCATCAGAGCTCCTACTTACAAGTATATCTGAGTATGTGTGTTATTTCGATGTGCGCTTGAACATTGTGTTATTGTATTTGTTATAAATTTTGGTTTTACATTGAGTGTTGGGAATGTGTTTTGAGGAAAAGGAGGTACCAGAAAACCCACTTAACTAATTTAAAATAAATACACGAATGTTGGTGAAGGATGAACACATTTTTGTGAATGAGAATATGTTTTGGTTTTTGTGTTATGTAGTGTGCGTGTGTGTTAATAGTGTACAGTGTTGTTGTGCGTGTTAGTGTTGTGTTCTGCTCATGAAACCCCTCTAGAAATATGGGCAAGTTTTGGTAGGGTAACTTGTGTATGAGTTTACATGTAGTGTTGTCGCGAAATTGTGTTATGTTTTTTATAAGTGTTAGAATTATTTTGAGTGTTTTTGTAAAATTTTTGTCATGTATCTTGTATGTAATCTGTAATGTATGGTATGTTAGTGTCTTCGTGTAGTGTTATTCGGGTGTATCTATCAGAGCTGGTGGCCAGCCGAAGGCACTTGTTTTGTAGGCGTTGCAAAGGTAGTGTGGTTGTGATCGGTGCGTTACACCAGACTGGGGTTGTGTAAGTGATGATTGGGCGAATGATTGCGGTGTAAATGAGAAGTTTGTTTTTTTATGGGAAGTGAGCTGTTCTTGATAAGTAGGGGATACAGATTGGACAGGACGGCGTGGGCTTTGGTTAATGCGTGTTTAATGTGTTGGCCGTGTTTTCGTGTTTTGTGTAGATGTATTCCTAAATATTTGACTGTGTTTGTGGGTGTGATTTTTGTGAGTGTATTTTTAGTGGGGTGAGTATTGTGTTAATTGAGAATTTACGTGTGAAGACTATGGTTTCGTTTTTGTTTGTGTTTATGTTAATTTTCCACTTTTGCCAGTATTGTTCTAAGATGTTTATGTGTATTTGTGTTTGTTTTGTAGCTATTTGTGCGTTGAAAGAGGGAGTGTAGATTGCGGTGTCGTCTGCGTATTGTGCTATGCGTGTGTTCGGGAGGGTGGGGATATCACTGATGTATAGGTTGAAGAGTTTGGGGCCAAGGACGCTGTCTTGTGGGATTCCTGCTACTATGGATTTAGGGGTTGAATGTGGAGAGTTAATTTAGGTTGAAAGGGATCGGTTTGAGAGGTATGAGAATATTGGTTTGGTTAATGTGGGAGGGAATTGGAAAGATATGAGTTTGGCCTTGAGCCCTACTGTCCAGACCGTATCGAAGGCTATTTCTATGTCCAGTAGGGTCAAGACCGTGACTTTATGTTTGTTGAATTGAGACACGATATCGGTTGCTATTCTGCACACCTGGTGCACCGTGCAATGTCTAGCTCGAAAGCCAAACTGGTGGGCAGGTGTGAGATGTAGTCCTGTGTCGATATCTTCGACTCGAGAAAGGATGATTTTTTCGGTGATCTTGGATAGGGTATTTAAAGGGCTGATGAAGCAGTAGCTCGTGGGTAGGTGGGGGTCTTGGCGCGGTTTTAGGATTGGATGGACTGTAGCAGTTTTCTAGGCAGCTGGGAAGTGGTGCAGTTTGATGATGGCGTTAATTATGTTATGGAGTTAGATAATGGATTTCCTTGACAGATTTTTAAGGATAAGGTTTTCTATTAAGTTTGGGCCGGGGGTTTTTCGGATTGGTAGAGTTTTGATTATTTTGGTAAGTTCAAATGGGGAAGTAAGGATTCTGGTAAGCGTTTTTGCGTCAGTGTTATGCGAAGTATTTAAGTATTGTAGTGTGTGTTGTGTGATTTTATCTTGTGTGGGTGTATTTGAGGTGTGTGTTACGTGTATTTGTTCAAAGGTCTTGGCTATCATTTTCGATTTTTGTTCGTCTGTGATGGCTATGTTATTGTTATGTATGAGTGTTGGTATTGTGGTGTACGCTTTTTTAAGTTTTCTAGTAAGCTTCCAGAGGGAGTTATCGTTGGGGTTAAGGGGGGCAAGTTTAAGGGACCAAGTAGTGTTTTTGTGTGTTTTTATTTTAAGTTTAATTCATGTGTTTAAAGAGGTTAAGTGGGTATTATATGTGTGTATGTGTGTCCTCTGCCATAGTCTTCTGGTGTGATTGCGTTGTTTAATTAATTGTGTTATGTGCTGTGGGAGTGTAAGTTTGTGAGGATTTATTTTGATTTGTTGCGTGTGTTTTTGTTTTGCTATATTTATAGCGTGTGTGAATCGTCCTATTTGTTTGTCTATGTCTTGTGTTGTGTGTATTTGGTTGTTTATGGGGATGCTCGTGTCCAGTGTTTTTCGGAAGAGCGCCCAGTTTGTGTATTTGTATGATGTGATGGTTTTGGAAGTGTATTCAGTGTTGCGGTTGTTTAAGTGAAATATGATGTGGTTATGATCTGAGTTAAGCTCGGGAAGTGAAATGGGGTGAGTGATGTTTTGGACGTTTTTGTTTATGATGAAATCTATTATGGACGGCGTACTTCCATTTGCAGGGTAGTGTGTAGGTGTGTTAGGGCTGAGTATGATGGCGACGTGTATGTTTATGTATGTTCTGAGTGTGAGGCCATCAGTGTTGTTCTTGTGGCAACCCCTGTCCGTGTGTCTCGCGTTAAAGTCACCAATCACTAGTGTTTTGTTTTTATGTAATAGTGTTGAGAGGTCTGCGCGTGTCATGTTGTTTAGTGGCTTATTGTAGGCAGCGTAGTTTATTGTGTTGCCTTCGGGTGTTATGTTGAGAGTTTCTACTGTGGTCTGAGGGTTAGGTGTTAGTGTGTGAGGTGTATTGTGTTTAACTAGAATTGCAACGCCTCCTGCGGGGGTCGTACCCTGGTGTGGTCGGTCAGCTCTGTAGATTTTGTAATTGTGTATCTTAAATTTGTGTGTATTGTTGAGTTTAGTTTCATTAAGTAGTCAAATGTGTATGTTGTGTGTTTGGAGAAGTGTGTAAGTTCACTTACCTTACCCATAACTCCATTGGCGTTCCATGAGCAGATGTTTAGTGTTGTTTTGTGTTTAAATGTTGTATGTGTGTACATTTTTTGCGAATGATAAAAATATAGTAAAATGCTCGCTGCTTGACTTTGCTTTGGATAGCGCTATGTTTAAGTCTTTTATCGCGGCAAGCATATTTGATATGTATATTGTGGCGTTGAGCTTGGCCATCTCTGCAAACAACTCCGTGATGTCGTCCATGGGTGGTTGTTGTTGGGTTTAAGGTATATGGTTTTGTTGTTCTTGTTGTTGTTGTGGTTGTTGTTGATGTGGTTGTATTTTATTTGAGTATTGTTGTGTTGTTTGAGGGACGTCGGGTAAATTGTTTAGGGTTCGGGAGCGTCGGGAAGTCTTGTGTTTTGGGGAGGAAGATTTGTTTTGTAGGGAGTATTTGGGTATTTGTTTTGTTCCAATGATTTTTAGGAGGGATGGGAGCGTCAACATATGTTCTAGTGTTAGTATTTGTCCAAGTTTTGTTTGATTCAAACCTCTTTATTTTATTCAAATATACCGGGCATTTGATGTAGTCAGCCGGGTTTTAGCCAGCGCAGTTTGCGCATGTGGCTGGAGTGTCCGGGGTCTTGGTACACGTTTGCGTCAGGTGGACCTGCGCACACTTTAGGTATCGGGGGCGGCGCCTGCAGTTCGCCGTAGCGTGACCCCACTGTTGGCAGCGATGGCACTGGATCAGCTGTTTTTGGTTTATGTGGCGTTCCCACTCTACCCTCACATGGAATATGAATTTGGTGTTTGTGTTATTGTTTAAAGATTTGACCGTGTGTGTGTTTGAAGTCGTAATTAGGTAGAGTGGGCGCCTTGTGTTACGCGTTTTGAAAACTTTTTTGGAGCTGAGCCCTTGGGTGATTAGTTCAATGCGTAGCTCTTCTGGCTCCGACGCACTGTCAAGGCCCCTGAGCACAAACACATGTGTTTTAGTCTCTCTGTTGGTGTACGTGTAGTAGTGGTTGTCTAGGTCAGTGTCCAGGTCCGTAATTAGGTTTTGTCTTTCCTGTTCGTTGTGTATGTATATGTTATTGTTTGTATATTTTATGTGGCAACCTTATGTAGCAAAGATTTGTATATAGTTTGTTAGTTTTGTTGCGTTATTTGGTATTGTGGGGAAGATTATAGGAGGGGGCGGACGGGGTTTCAAAATTTTGGGTTCTGGGTCTGCGTTGTCGTCTGTGTCTGAATCATCGTTGGTCTCGTTGTCCGTTAGGAGATGGTATTTGTCTCGGATGTTCGTGGGAATTTGCAATTGGAGGTGGGGTCTGGCGGGTTTTCGGAGAGCTTTGAAGATCTTCTCTTCGGATGGGCCATCTTCTCTCGGACGAACTGAGGCTTTAGGGGCAAACAATAAGCTTACTCGAGTTTTTGTTTTGCCTTGTCCGGCGGTGGTTTAGCTCTGATGCAGCGCCTTTGCGAGGGTGGTTGGGGGCCTCGTCTTCCTCCATGGGTCTTATAGTTTCTCCACTTAAATCCAAGTCTATATGAGAGAACGGTTCTTGGTTTGAGAAGTCGAAAGTCCGCGGGAGGCTCTCCAGGGATGACGATGGGGATGGCGAGTTGACTATGTCTCTCCTACGGTGGTTTTCAGTGGGGGTGTTGTTGTGCCTTGGCGTAGAGGCCAGTTTGGCTTGAAATTTCACTTGAATCTCCGGTATGAACGAAAACTAATTGTTTAAACAATTTTGAGATACGTTGAACTTGTTTATAACAATTTTGGGCGCAAGATTTTAACTTTATACTTGGCTCAGTGTACACGTCTGCTAGGTATGCTACGAATGTCTTATCTCGCGACAAGCAAGCTACCAACGAACCAGTCCACCGGCTAAGAAGATATGAGCCGAGCGAACCATATATAGCAATGCATTTAGACAAATAATGGCGGCAACCAATCACAGGCTTGGAATCTACCATCCGCACTCTTATATATCTAGTCACTCTAGCAGGGCTGCCAATGTGCGGGAAATTACCCGAAATGAGGGTATTTTAGCATGTGTTTGGGTAATTCGTGGGTATTGACCTTTGTTGGGTATGTTTGGGTAACTCGATGCTTTTGTCAATATACGACAAATTAAATTTGTTCTGTTAAGGTGTAAAAAATTTATATTGTTCGAAATATACTTTCGTTTACGTTCCTCATAATTTTTACAATTTCCTCTGGCAACACGGTTGGCCTAAAGTAAGCAATATGAATGTGATTGCTTAGCCTGATCTTGATATACCGCAATTATAAAAAAGTAGTGTTGTTACTGTAAGTAAGGTTGATAAACTAATTGAAAATGTATATATTGGTATTAAAAATGAAACAAAATGTCACATCCTCTTCTTCTGTTGTGAATTGTGATATGAAGTTGATTGGTTTTGTTGAGTATTTTAATCTGTGCATTTATGAAAATAATGTTTTAAAATTTTGTAGAATACTGAATTGTGTAGCTGAAGTATTTGTGTTAAACCAACATTAAATAAAAACGAAAATAGCAACCAAAAAGTTCAACAGGTACTAGAACAATCTAATTTTTAAACGAAAAAAGAAAATATTATTAAAAGTGTAAATTAAGAAAGGAAAGTTCAAGCATGCAATTGTGGTGAATTCACGAAAGTGCGCAATAGATTCAACCGCGTCTGTAAAAAAGCCGGAGCGCGAGCACTCACACACACTTCTGCCTCAGATTAAATATATACAGATAGACAATGTAAATGGGACTACGCGTAGCGCGTCGTTATAGTTCATTTTTGTACCAAGAGATGGTGCTAGAAGTGCTATCATGAAGTTTTGAATATACGTACAGTCACAGCCATAAACTTTGTTGTAGCAAATACAATCTTGAAAAAGCCGAACGCTTGTCTGAATCAATGAGAAGCGTGGAGTGTACGAAAGTCGGACGCTTGGTTTTTGCAATGTCCCCACATTACGTTTTAGATATAATTTTATTATTTTCGTACGAACGAATTATTAAAAATAAAAAAAAAATAAAAATATATATATATATATATATATATATATATATATATATATATATATATATATATATATATATATATATATATATATATATATATATTATAAATATATATAATAAATAAAATACTTGGTAATTTCCACGAATAATTATTTTATTTAACAATCGACGCGTTTCGACTCTACAGTCATCATCAGGTAATTAGTGTTACAAAGGTTCTTTACAACAATGTCTACAAAATCTATCACTTATAAACTAAAATTTTATGTTAAATCTAGCTTTTCTGATTTCTAAGTTCTCAAGTAAATTAAGTCTGTATCCTTTCGGTTCAATATGGAGTATCCTGTAATCTTTTAATGTGTGTGTATGTTCAATGCGATGTTGGGAAATGCCTGTTGTCTTTGTATTAGTTTCTATAGATTTAATATGTTCTTTGAACCTAGATTTAAAATTTCTGCCGCTTTGACCTATATATTTGACGAAGCATTTGTTACTTGTATAAAAAATGTAATAATAAAATATTTTTAGTATTTTTTTTAATTTAAATATATTATTAAAATAGCGATAATTCAAGGAATTCTATTATTTCACTTGTAGTTATTGTCTTTTTGAAATAAAACAGTTTTTTTTCTAATTTTGTTTTACTGTCCATCAGTTTTGTGACCCACTGTATATGGCATTGCAGTCTTTACATTGAATTTCATAAACTCCAGATAATTAGTTTTTTGGATTTTAGGTTTGGTATTTGTTAATAAACTTCTTAATGTTGTTTTATTTGTAGAAATGCTTTTTATGTTATGTTTTATGAAAATTGATGTTCATGTTTGGGTAATTTCAGGGATTTAATTGAAATAAATCCAGTTATTATTTGTATTAATATCAGTTTCTACATAGATATTATTAGAAATACATAGAAATTTTAAAACAAGGTTCAAAGAAAATATTAAATCTATAGAAACAAATACAAACACAACAAGCTTTTCTCAACATAGATAGATTATTTAAAAAAAATTTTCTTGTTATATAAAATCCAATTTCTTTTATAACTATATTATTTTTACTTTCATCTGTACAAGCGGAAATGACCATAGCCGTCGATCCGCATATTAAACAAAATTAATAAAAATATTTTCCAACATTATGATCATTTAAGATCAAATCTTGAAATCATGAAACATATTCTTGATTTTAATATAAGTTAAGATTTTAACTCAGTAAAATTCATTTTAAAAAATATTGATTTTATTTAAAAAGGTATATTATAATATTTGTGCCTATCATCTACAATTCTGTTTATTAATCTGTTGTCTGGCTCTTTAATAACTTAATTATGAGACATCAGCATTTACTCATCAAACACTGATGCATTGTAGGATGAATATTATAAACATTGTAGTAGCAAATACAGCCTTGAGAAAGTCGAACGCTTGATTCTAATAATGTAGCAATTTGTTAGAAAGAGTTTTTGATATTTTCGTAAACAAAATTTAAAATTTTTAATATTTACCTATATATATGGGTATTGGGTTTTGGGATCTAATTAATAAATAACAATACAAGTTTTATATTAAATCGGGCATTTCATTATATCTACGGTCTCGGAAGGTTTATAACTACGCTTTACGACTACAGCATCATTTACGAGACTGCCCAAAATGGTTCGTCGCCAAATCTTAAAATTGACCACATCTGTTTACTCTTCTTCTACACATTGGTCCTTATCTTGAAATATTAAACGAACATAAATCTCTTATACGTGTAACTATAACTAAGGACAAAACCCTTAGACTAAACATAATATGGATTAACTTTTGTATATATGCATGGAAATTTCAACATAACGTTTCAATATTTTTACCTTCATTTTAACCTAGGATACAATGGAAAATATATACTAAGACGGGGAAATACGACAATACAATTTATACCCAATTAAAAAAATATATAACAAATGATAAATAGACATTTATAAAAATATGTTACAAATTATAATATTTAATGTATTTTACATATTATAAATCGCAAACATGCAAAAAAGTTTAATGAAAAGTTTTGTGATGTTTTAATTTCAGCTTTTCTTTGTCAACAATTCACGTTTTCAAATTTGACTTGCTTTACTTTACGTGTATTGTTGTCCGGCAAGAACCACGAGTAGGTGGAAGCTGATTTGTTTCATAATAAAAAAATCTTTCAAGCCAACTAAATTTAAAACATGTTTTTAAATAAATAATTTAACTCTTTCCGGGATGGGGAAGGAAAAATTGGATACTTTTGAATAAAGGTATTATAGAGATTGTAACGAAGTATGTTTTTCCTATGTTAAAAACCCTCGTTTTATATGTTAGGATGTATGTTATACTATAAGTAAGCCGTAGCGACGCGACAGCGTAGTCGACTACGGCTCCGTGGGTCGAAGGTTCGAGCCCGGCTGATGCATTTTTGTTATTAAGAATTGTTAAAGTCAGGTCATCGACCAAAAATACTAGTCTCTGCCGATATTTTCTGTCCGTTATCTAGTCGTCAAAACCAAAAATCGGTTTGGATAGTATTTTTACCTTTGTTTTACTCACCTATACCCCGATTGATAAAAAAGGGCCTACATCTCTTTTCAAAACACGCAGTGTTTACCCAACCTCGGTTAGGATAACACTACCAGCACTCGAGAGTAATCTCCCGCAAAGAGGCATTTGATAGAACGCTGAGAAGTTAATCTTCGGTCAGTTATAGATCACAGCAATGTATATCTGTCCTTTTAAGAGAAAGGGAAATTGAATTGTTTCTACACAGGTAGAACTCAGTTATAAACCTCAACAGGCATAGATAGAACGCTGAGAAGTTTTCACTTCGGTCAGTTATACATCTCATCATTCCACTGGCATCCGCTGAAAAACCCCGGTCTTTTTAAAGGCCAAAGAGATAAAAGAATTATTATTGTTTGCGTTGCGATGGATCTGCCTCAGACAGATGCATCAAAACGTAAACGAGTAGATGAGGACTCCGAATATGAAGACGATGTCTTCACTACGGTTTCTCATCGTAAAACCCCACCAATCTTCGTTTACACCGAGGATTACTTCCACATCGCTTCGATGTTGGAGTCGAAGTCGATTGCTTTTAAAGCATCGAAAAAAGGCAAATCCATACGATTTCACTTTGCCGATATCGATGGATACCGCCATGCAATCCAGATTCTTGAGGTCAGCCACGTGGAGTTCCACTACTTCCTTTTAAGGGAGGAGAAGGACCTCAAGTACGTGATCCGCGGTTTACCGCTCAAAACAAGCACTGAGCTCATCACTCAGTACGTGCAGCATCTTGGATTTAAACCCAAGCACATCACGCAACTGCGGCCCAGATGTCGCCAGGCTCCCCTTTTCCTGGTTTACCTAAATCAGGAAGATACCTCGAAAGAATTTCTTAGAGTTAAAGAGATACGAGGATTCAGCATTAGAGTTGAGATCTTCAAAGGTCGTAGCGGGCCATCGCAGTGCTTCCGTTGTCAGCGCTTCGGACATCACTCTGCGGCCTGCCGGTCAAAACGGAGATGTGTCGTTTGCGGCAATGAACTCGACTGTAAATCGTGTGACTTACCGAAAGACACAAAACCGAAATGCTGCAACTTCGGCAAGGCTCACCCAGCCAACTACAGTGGCTGCGCCAGCTTCAAGAAGCTACAGGTAAAGAGACCAATGGGAAATGGTAAGCCTACACCCTCAGACGTTTCCGAGAAATCGGTGGTGAGGTCAGTTAATCCCAAGCCTAATGGTGCTAAAGCTGAGCCTAAATCCATAAAAGCTGTATCGAAAGATACCAGCATTGCAACGGTAATTAAAGGTTCAGTGGCACCTGTGAACTGCAACCAAGTACCTATCGGGATAAGTTGCATCCAAAACTCGACGACAGTTGAGAAACCAGCCGTTGTGGTTTTAAAGGCCCAGCAAGAAACTAAAAAAGGCTCTGCTACCTCCAAGCCTAACCAAAGCTGCGCTGATAATAAAAGCCGTCACATTGAACTACCAGTACCGCAAGGGAAAATTAAAAGATGTGCCCAAGCTGACATCAGTAACGCTAAAAGTAGCCCGAAGGCTAAACGAATTTCTGAAAGTAGCGGAAGCAAATGCACTAACTCGTTAGTACCGTCCGGGAAAACAAACAAGTGCGCTTCTACTACAGGATACAGCGACCGCCCAGTAGCTGAGGTCACGGCCAAAGCGAAAAGCACAAACTCGAAGGGAACGTTGCAAAAGGCTACAGTATCTGTAGCATCAAACACAGCTGTGGTTGGCTCTGTAACCGTCTGAAAAGCGCGTTCTTAAAGACGTTGCATAGTTAGCACGAGTGCAAAAACAAGCGCAACGGCAACAGTAGTAGCAACATCTGCGTAAACGCCATCTACCATCAAACCTGATGCTATAAGCAACCATGCTATTGACACAGTTGAAACTGTTGATATGGAGGTTGATAATGCTGATGCTGATATCTTGCTGTCGGGAAATAAACTTTTCCATATGCTGCTAGAGAGCCCCAGTGATGACTGGATTAAAATTTAAGCCTGGGCCAAGACATACGAGAGCCGCTTTGAGACTTGCACGGACGATCCCGTACAATCCATGCGACACTTGATCGAAGCAATTCGCGCGTTCCCTTCCAACCTAACTCGCAATGGCTAACAAACCAATAAATATCCTCTATTGGAATGCAAACGGCATTCGAAATCAGGTTGCTGAGCTAAGAGCAACTGTGGAACGTCACAAAGTGGACATTGTTCTAATCTGTGAGACGCATCTCAAAGTTAAGGACAAATTGAAACTACCTAACTTTGTTGCATATCGTAACGATAGGCAACCGGCACCAAAAGGAGGAACTGCCATCTTAGTTAAGAGACGCATTCCACACCTTGAAGTGCAAAGCCCCGCACTGGTAACAGTCGAGGCAACTGCCATAGTAGCAAAGTTGGGGCACGTGACACGCTGCTCACCGCTGTTTACAACAAACCTTCACTGCATCTTGATGTGAGAGACATTGAAGCGCTCCTTAGTATTCAGTCGCCTGCTATATTGGCCGGCGACCTGAATGCTAAACATGAAAACCCATGAGGCCGTGTACTGCACAAACATACCTTATCCTACGGATACGCTATTATTGCGCTCACTGACCCTACCCATCACACCAGATGGGGCGGAGACGTACTTGATGTAGCTCTTTTACATTAAATCAGTCAAAGTTACGGTATCTGGAGTCTGTCAGAACTCAATTCTGATCATGAGCCAGTACTGCTGTCCGTTTATGATCCAGTAGGTATTACACCAACTGCGAACATACAATACAGCACCATTACAGACTGGGAGAAGTACACGGCATTGATTAATGAACGCATCGACTTAACCGTCAACATTAACTCTGTCATGGAACTGGACCGCGAAGTAGGTCTCTTCGGCGAGGTTATCAAGACTTGTCTTGATCAGTCCTCCAAAAAGAGACGTCGTCAACTTTTTCCATCGATGCACCTGCCAGACGAGATTCATGAGCTTATTAAGCAAGAGAATCGGGTGCGAAAAGTCTGGCAGAAATATCGGCACGTCTATGATCGCACTCTTCTAAACTCGTTAATTCGAGAAATTAAAGAGAAAGTGATGGAGCATAGGGACGAAACTTGGGCAGAAACCACAAGTACCATGACCGCAGCGGACCAGTCGCTGTGGAATTGCACACGCCGGTTGACCAAGTCTAGAACCTATACTCTTGCACTTGTCAAACATGACGGAACGATGGCCGTTGAACCGGAAGATAAAGCAGAGCTGTTTGCGTTGTCTCTGGTGGATCAGTTCAAACCTAATCCACCGCTTATAGAAGCATGCAACGAGCATGTTGAAAACTTTGTTACAAAGTTTTATGCTCGTGACATCTCTGCAAATCCAACGGTGGCCACTCCATCCGAAGTGTATAGCATAGTGCATGGCCTCAGTAACCGCAAGGCTCTGGGAGACGACTCCATAGGCAATGTTGCTTTAAAGTGTCTCCCTCGCAAAGGAATTGTTGTGCTAGCTAAGATCTTTAATGCGATCTACAAGCTCGCATACTTTCCAAAGCGGTGGAAACTTGCGAAAGTTATAGTGACTCCAAAACCGGGCAAACCTCAGAAAAATGCTACTTACCACAGGCCAATCAGTCTACTGTCCAGCTTGAGTAAGGTGTTCGAGAGAACTCTCCTTAATAGGATGCTAGATCACGTGACCTCTAAGGACACATTGATCATAGAGCAGTTTGGTTTCCGAACCGGACACAGCACCATGCAGCAAGTGCTGTAACTCACGGAACACATAACGCGTGGCTTCAATAAACACAGACACACTGGCGCTGTCTTACTGGACATTGAAAAAGCGTTCGACAAGGTTTGGCACGCTGGTCTTCTCTACAAACTCTTATATATGGGACTTCCGGATCATTGGATCCATCTGATAGATTCATATTTATCAGACAGAAGCTTCTATGTGAGTACAGAGGGGGCCCGCTGATCTGTCAAACCGATTGAGGCAGGCGTTCTGCAAGGAAGCGTCGTGGGACCGGTTCTTTTCAATCTCTATGTCAACGACATTCCGCTTGATAAGAGCGCAGCTTTATATGCTGACGACATAGCGATCTTCGCACAGTCATTTAGCACAGAAGTTGTAAGAAGAAAACAGCAGCAGCAACTGTGCACCCTTGAGAGCTACTTTGAGGAGTAGCACAGAAACGCGAATCAGTTCTCTTCACGATGCGGTTATTTGCCCTGCCCCACCCAGTGGTGCTTGGCAGTACAACCATCCCATGGAGCAGCGAAGTTAAATATCTCGGAGTAATCCTAGATAAAAAACTTTCTTTCAAAAGCCAAACCAAGGCTGTGCTACGCAAAGCAACTGGTTTGTTTTGCAAGCTGTACGCATTACTCAATCGCCGGTCCAAGTTATCACTGCAGAGCAATCGTTTGCTCTACGTGAGTTTCTTGCGACCTGGGCCTACTATCCGGTTAACACCAGAAAGCTGCAGGTGTTTCAAAACAAAATACTGAGAAAAATAACAGATTCCCACAAATTTGTTAGTAACACAACGCTTCAACGCGACCTGAATCCCAAGTCGATTGATGAGTTTGTTCTCGAACTAGCTCAAAAATTGTTTGCGAGATGTAAGATCTGTAACAATGAACTTATCAGAGTTCTAGAGAACTACGATGCTGAATGCGTTCATTGCCGTTACAAGCATCCAAAACTCCTGTTGTGTCAGTGAGTAAACTACCAGTGAAGGCAGAATACCTGCCAGAGCATTCACCGTGCAAGTGCGACGTCATCTGAAAAGACAAAAAATGCTCAGTAAATCGCGATGAATAACAGCGCTGACTCCATTCATGAGCATCGGTTGGTCATGATCCTCGGATCGAAACCACGATATTGAAGGAATTATGTTCCTTCTACACATTGGCCTACGGCCGAGTGAAACCAAGTCTATGGGTTTGAAAACACATTCGCTCACCGATAGCATCGAGGAAAGGACCGAACCATATTATCTCCGTATTCTCCGTCGACATTTCTAGCAGACAGATGCCGCAAAGCACTTGGTGAGACAAACTAACTACCGTATTTATTTGTATTGCTGGGTTTAACTGTTTTTAATGTATCTTGCCGGCGTGTCCGCCAAGAGATTACCTAGTAGTTTCTTATTATAGTACCTGCAGGTGTGTCCACCGAGAGTAAAACTCTGTCTAACTGTTCTCCAGGTATGTCGCCGGCGTGTCCGCCAAGAGATTACCTAGTAGTTTCTTATTATAGTACCTGCAGGTGTGTCCACCGAGGGTAAAACCCTGTCTAACTGTTCTCCAGGTATCCTGCCGGCGTGTCCGCCAAGATATTACCTAGTAGTCTTATTATAGAACCTGCAGGTGTGTCCACCGAGGGTAAAATTCTGTCTAACTGTTCTGCAGGTATCCTGCCGGCGTGTCCGCCAAGTGATTACCTTGTAGTTTCTTATTATAGTACCTGCAGGTGTGTCCACCGAGGGTAAAACTCTGTCTATCTGTTCTCCAGGTATCCTGTCGGCGTGTCCGCCAAAGGATTATATAGTAGTTTCTTATTATAGTACATGCAGGTGTGTCCACCGAGGGTAAAACTCTGTCTAACTGTTCTCCAGGTATCCTGCTGGCGTGTCCGCCAAGGGATTACCTAGTAGTTTCTTATTATAGTACCAGCAGGTGTACCAGCCGAGGGTAACCACTGTGCAACTGTTCTCTAGGTATCTTGCCGGCGTGTCCGCCAAGGGATTACCTAGTAGTTTCTTATTATAGTACCTGCAAGTGTGTCAACCGAGGGTAAACATTTTTTAACTGTTCTCCAGGTGTCTTGCCGGCGTTTCCGCCAAGGAATTACCCCGTATTTTCGTATTATAATACCGCAAGTGTTTCCACCGAAGGTAGAAATAATGTTACCTCTCACTAGGTGTCTCACCAACGTTGTAGCATCCGCAACACCGTCTCCGATAGGGTTTATTATGTTGTACACTGTGTTATTTTTTCCGAAACTTAATACTGTTTAAAAGATGAATTTATTCACTGATTACACGGAACCTGGACATAACCTCCACCGAGCTATCTTGGACCCGCACGCTCCGGGTCCGCCCCTTCCCTTACTCCTTTCCCAAATACCGTATAAAAGTTTCCTTCCCCGCCATATGATTGGCGCCCGAGCAAAAATTACCGCAGCGTGCGGAAAGCCAGTAACACGTACGAAACGACGTTACAAGTCAGATAATTCAACCTGCCGAAGTAGAAGTAATATAAACATTATCGAATGAGTTGTCACTAAATCAAATAGGATTACTCATCAATGTGGCACCCAAATGTGTAATGACAACTTACAAAAGAATGACACGGATACAAGTGTCAGTTCTTTCTTTAAATATATATTAATTAAAAAAGATAAATTTACTGAGAGTTTAAAGGCATTTAAAATAATATAATGTGTTCAACCGCAATATTTAAATAAATATTACTAGATTTTATATTTGATTGGAAATTTATTTTGATTTGAATTTTATTTGTTGGATATAATACTCAATTTCCTTTTTGCGGTACTTTTATTATTTCTTGCCTCTTCTGAAATCCATTTACATTCTTTATAAATTTTGGTGTTAATTAATATTATGAATTATAATTATTAAATTATTAAATATAATAATTATTAATTCAAAAGATATAATTTATGGTCATGTTGTTTATATTAAAATAATTTTGTTTATTAACCTCCGTTTAAGAAAATTCAAATGCTTAATCTTTTCAAATTCTTTAGAGAAAATTTGTAAACTTAAAGATGCTATATTTATAATGATTTTGAAGGTTTTTGAAGACTGCCTAAAGGATTTTTCGAGCTGAACGTTTTTTCAATTATTAATAATTCATTTTTGTCTGTAATACTTTCGTTTTCACGAATTAATTGTGCCTTACAATCGATACATTTAAATTTACCAATGCATTTAAAAGCTAAATAACCAGCAAAATATAACACGGAACATGATTCTTAATAAGGTTTTTCTACTTGTTGTTCAGGAAGACTTAATGGGTGCTCGGTGAAATCCGGAACTTGAATATTATTTATTATAATTTCATTATTATTTTCGCATGGTTCTTTATTTAATTGTTCATTAGAAGTAATCAATTCTAAGTTTTCGTCTATATCATCTAAACTATTTGAAGATTCTGGGTGTTTCATCAAATTAGTTATTGCAATAACACGTAGACTTCTAAATGTTTTAACGGTTGGATTAAAATTAAAGCCAGCTCGTTGGCGTATCATTGCAAATGTATTTTCAAGAAAGTCCTGATTCAATTTTGCTGCTGTTATAAACTGCTGGTTATTTAACTTCAGTTCCGAATTCACATTAAAATTGAATTTATAGTCAATTTTAGTCCTGTAAAACCATCAGGTTGGCGCGGACAACGTGGCTTTAATTTTTGATTATAATTCATCATATCATATCCCTCGTTTAAAATATTTATTATATTCGGAAATTACTCTGAAATTGCGCATTTATTGGGATTTTTATCAAAGAGGGTGTGACTGTTTAGTGAATCAAATAATATGTTCATTTGCTAAATAAAATCAGCCGTGTGAACAATGGTATCACTTTTAAGTTCGTCTGTGCCGATGGCTGTTCTAATAGAAGCAGCTACACTATGGCTAAAGATTTTTAAAGCTAATTTACAATTCATTTTTTGAAAGTTATTTCGATTTCTACGAGCTTCTTTTAATTTTCAGTTCGATCTCGCTAGTTGTCTACATTTATCTATATTATAAGTTTGTATTACGTCTGTGAACGATACTTTATTGCCATATAAAATAAAATTACAATTTTACCAATTATTTCGAACACTTTTGAATAGATGTGGCACATCGTATATGACATATATTTGTTTATTATTAACAGTAAAATAAGGCCTGTCTACGTTAACATTTAAATTATCAAGAGCGCTTCTATTATTCGACCCTTGATCGCAAACAATCGCTTTAGGAGTTAAACCGGATTTTATCAAATTTTCAATACACATTACAATTAATTTTGTTAATTCAGTATTCTTAACACTGCTAGCAGATATGAAATATTCAGCTGGGAGATTCCATTTGGAATACAAACCACGAACCATAAATAATAAGGCGCTTCCGCCATATTTCAAATTTCGACGAAGTGGTCTAAGTCTTCAAAACCTTCAGTCATATCAAATTGTTTATTATACTCCAAAAAATTTATGAATGCCATTTCATCAAAGGCAACAACGCAACATTTTTCCGTATCAGCCATTGACGATGCCTTCAGTCCTATTTGTTGAAACAGGGCTGGACAAAAACCAGTTTTAAATTTTGACTTTATTCTCCACGACTGTATTGTTGAAATAGCCGGAAGTATTATACCAACACTTATAAAAAATTTATAGGCTGAAGGTGATTTGACATAAAAACATAGAGAAAATTCTTTTTCCGTTTTGGACCATTGGTTTTTAGCGCGATTACACATTTGCATTTGCTCCAATACCCTAGAATATTCTGATTTGAAATTAATGTTATTGATATCGGAAAGAATATCAAATTTTGATCTTTCTTTCTTAAATTTTTTAGCTTTACATTACAACGATCGTTTTTTTTTATTTAAAAGTTGAAGGATCAGAAAATAATTTTTTCGGCAAGCTAAATCTGGGGAACACAAAGGATTAGATGACCATTGTTGTGCAGCTTCACTGATTGTTGGCTGACTTTCCGGTGTTGAAAGCAAATTAATTTCATCTGAATATAAATTATTGTATTTGAGTTTAGGAGACACTTCTTTAAACTTTGATGGTGATAATGAGATTAAATTAGAATTAATCTACAATACTTGTACCGGTACAGCATTGACACACAATTTATTTCGCAAAGAATTAACAAATGAATCGGAATCGAAATGATCCGCACAAATCAGTTTACGTTAAAGCTTAGCAAAAGGCATATCGGTAAGTAATGAATTTCCTGAAAATAAATAATTGTATAATTAAATTATTTGAAACTTGTAATTATTTAGAAATTATTTAACGAAATAGTATTGCATAACTATTAGTATAGAAAACTTATTACCACTTCTTGCGACCCATAATTCACACTTTATTTTATCTTTGACTGCAAATTTAAAAAAGCATAATTTGGGATGGTCCATACGCGATTTTTTACAATTAAAATAAACACACTTCTGACCAGAAATCTTAAATTAATTTCAAATAAATTTAGAATTGATATAAATATAACAAAAAAATCACCCTCTAAATATACATGCAATTTTATACAAATGAAACAATCCGTAAAAATCCACGAACTATTCAATATAAGATCAGATTTCTTATCGAAATAAAACGGAAACTGTCGAACATGTATGGTTTTAGCTTCAGGGGTATAGCGTTTGCCATCTCCAGTCCGGCAATGGTATTAACTGCAGCCCTCTCGGATGCGGCAATGGGACTAGAATATTGAGCGCTGCTAGCTTATGCGTTATACGTCTGTGTATATTTGTCTGTGACACCACAAAATACGAAACATCTAGCAACCCAACTTACACCTCTGCTAGGAAAAGTACCCACATCTCCAACAAGACCTAAAACAAAACATTAAGCACATCAACTTAGCACAAACTAAACAAAACACATTCACTCCTCGTTGTCAAAATGAAAAGACGTCTATATATGGAGCAATCAAGTTCTAAAAGAAGATGAGCGGATGCTCGGCCAGGGCTAGAAAACGAGACAAATTATTAAAGTTATTTACTATGACCAATATCTCTTTTACCGCTCTCACCTAAGAGACCATCCACTAAACATCTCCAATCAAATCCCATATTCCATACAAACTCATATTCATCGACAACGCTAGATCTAGTTACCAATCCATCAATAGAAAAAGAATCCATCCAGCAGACCCGCGACCAAGATGACCTAATTCTAAAAGACCTGCCTTATATATTATACGGGGTTAATTACCTAGATTAAAATAAGCTTTGATTTTAAAGATGAGGTATATACTCTCTTAGAAATTGTAAATACTGAATGAGAACAAAAGTATCATGTTAAATCATTGAAGAAATTTTAACAAAGTTTTCCCATTTAAAAGAGTTTATTGATGCACAACAACTTGCTACTGAGTGGAGATAACATGCTTTGCTTGATTGTAAAGAATTGGACATTAATAAAAGTGTAAATGTTGAAAAATATTGGCAGGTTGTGTTTTCGTTGGGCAATGCAGCTGATACACCGATATTTAAACATCTACAGGTTGTTATACAGTACCTTCTTGTCTTGTATTTTATCCTTTGAGCCATGTAAAAATATGTAAAATTGCAGTATTTGGGGTAATAAATATATTTTTTTGTCAATTTTTTAATGTTTTCTGTTATTCTATTTTAGGCGACTCGAGCACAAAATAAACAACTCGCCCTCTGGCAGAATATCCAATGTTCAACAAAAATAGGTTATTAAGACGAGCATCAATGAACCATTCAGCTGTTTATTTGTTTCATAGATGTCGAAGGATAAAAATATCTGTCACATCTTACGAAGTATATACTTCGGCTAACTCACAAATAATGGCTTTCTTATACGCAGTATCAGTAAGTATTGTAATCATGAAAAAAATTTTTTAAATAACAGTTAAAATCAAAATACGGTTTTAAAAAACACAAAATAAAAAAATTTCACTCCAAGAGTGATTCGGTTTGGCAAAGAACGGTTGGATACTGTCCTTATTTTATATATATATATATATATATATATATATATATATATATATATATATATATATATATATATATAAGTTATTTTATTTAAATTACGGATCGACTACTTTGGTCATTACCACCTGTGCAGGTGAAAATGATAAATGGTAAATGCAAAAGAAAGCCGAATTTTATCTAACAAGAGAAAATAAAAGGGGAAATAAATAGATATTTAATAACTAACAAAATTTATAAAAATGGATCAATTGAGTTTTAGCTTAAATAAAGCCTAAAGGGAAAAATTTTACTTTTCCTTGTGTGAAAGAACATTGCACGTCCGTGGAATGTGCAGACACCAGTCAAGAACTGAGTTCTTGTATAGAAACCACAAAAACCACAGCCCCGGCTGATATATAGTGTAGAGAAAAATGAAAAGAAATGATAATTGAAGTATTAACATTTAAGGAGCGAAAAGAAAAGCTAAAAACCCTTTCAGATTTGCGTAAACAAATCACCTACCCGGAAAAATGAAAGCACTTTATCAATGCTTGTAGCATTATTGCTTAATGAAATAAGCATGGGACCATCAATACCAGCATTGCGACGATGCAAATTTTAAATAGAACACTGCTCAAAACTCTGTTCGAGAGTGAGCCTAGTGTTACAAGTGGAGCAGAGCGGTAGTGTTTCTCTTAGTGACAGATGCAAGTGTGTGAGACATGTATGGCCTATTATCAGACGAGAGATGACCACTTGCTCACACCTTGCTAAGCGGAGTGGTGCCACCCACCGCTCCACTGTCACCTTTACACGTCGCATTTTACTAGGAGATGTATTCCACTCACAACGGAAAGTCTCTATTGGCTCCCCATTTTTTGGAGGCAAAACACTTGATAGCATTCAATGACCTTCGACACTGCGCAGAAACAATGTTGATTTGTTTCAGCCATAAAAGACGACGGTCGAAAGTTATGCCCAAGAACTTCACCTCATCCAGTATCCGCACTGATCCATGATAAATGAAACCATGATATATGTTTAAAATACGAGTGAAGTGAAAATCTGTGTGTTGTATTTACATAATATTTTTCTAGTACCGTTAGTGCGAGTTTGTTAAATAAAAATCCTAGTTAAAATGCGTGGGTAATCGTGCAGATGTGGTAACATTCATGATGTTCCTTTAGGTTGATATTATATATGATATGTGTACTACCGAACCCCAGCAACCACATGACGTCATACTACCAAGGACCACTCTGCTATCCTCACTATAATATGTAAATGAAAGCGAATGTGTGCCGCGGGAGACTGTGCTGTGAATGTCTGCGTGTATGTTGTAGTCTCATTTAAAACTTTTTAATGTCCGTGATGCGACACTGTGTAAAATATTCAAATTACTTGTTTAGTTTTTTTTTTCATTCCACTCCCTTAACTGTTTTTAGTACGTATACGAGTGGGGATAATTTCAAAGAGGCAACACGCTAACTAGGTAACTAAAAGATAATACACTTTCAACCGAGGAAAATTAAAATAAGCAAAGTCACTCTCCGCGTATATAAAACTCTTTAGAGTAAATATTTGGAGGGAAGAAAGTTAGTGGGGTATATCAAAAAGGAATATTTGTTATGCAATGAAAATACTGATATTTTGTTTATTTACCAATGTATTTTAACTTTCAACATTGTTGCTTTTCAATAGCTGATTGATATTTCAATAATAAAAAAAAACTAACTAAAACAAATGTTTGTTTTTCTTGCATGTCGTATTTGTCGAAACATTATTTTGCACTATCGGAAATGCAAAGAAGCACCATCATATTTTAACTTACTATGATTAAGGTAATATTTATTATTTATATTTGAAGTCATTTTCCCACAAAATGAATGTGTAAGACGACATTGTTTTTGCGTATGTTTGCGTTTGAATACAAACGTCGTTGTGTTGTAAATCAAAATACCTCATGTGAACAATGTGCACAAATAGAAAACAATGTTTTCCAGAAAAGAATGCACTTTTATATTATTTTTACAAGTAAGAAAAGTAAGGGAAAAAGAAAGACGTCGGTTAACCAAGTTACCATTTAGACTACGATTCATCTTACGTAAAGTTCAGCAATTTCTACCCCACTAAAACAGCCGCCGGAATCAATTTACATCTCGTTATATTCTGGTTCGTATGGTGAGTTTTACGTTGAGCAACCCTTGGCTATGGATGCGACTGCTAGAATTGCCTACAGTTATGTTGTTTTCCATTGAAATTTACTAGGTGTTTGCAGAATGATTTTGTGCTTATTTAGATGAACACTTGAATACTTATGTAACAATTTAATAGTACGTTTGAGAATTTATTATTCTTTATTCTTCTTCCACTGAAAGTAATGTATCACTGTGATTAATATATTTGTTATTTGAATAGTTGCAGTCACCAAATATAATTGCCACAGCTTGAGATAAGAGATATGAATTGTTTAAAAATACAATCTTTCATACATCTTTTCAGGTTTAATAATAAATTATCAATTTTTAATTTTTGAACATATAAATACATTAAACATTATTAATTATTTTTAATAATGCAAATTTGCTGCATGCGAAAATGATTGATAGTGATACTAAACCCAAATAAAAGAGAAATAATGTACATTTTCTCGTCTGTTTTTTATACAATTTTAGTTAAACTATTTTCCTACATTTAAACTCTATTTAACCATTTTATTATTATCCTTGCGCATAGCTACAGCGAGTTGTACATTTGTTTTAATAATTATTATTTGATCCTTATCTGAATATCCTTGTAATACTTTTTTTTATGAAATTGGAAAATAATAAAGAAATGATTTAAATATTTTCTTGTAAGACAGTTGTTTCATATTTATATCACATCTTTCTTTTTTTCTGGTGATCAAAGTTAGATTTTAAAAGAATTACGGTTTCCGCCCTCGTGCAGAATCTGACAGAAGCAAAAGTTTTAAAAAACTAGACCAGAACCATCGGGTCGAAGAGTTTCAGAAGGAAATTAGAATGCGGAATGCAAACGTAACTTTCTGCTCTAAAACTCGTCGAACGGAATCGGGTATCACGACATAGCTATCGTTAGTGTCGTCTTTGTTGCTTTGCGGCAACATTTCGACCTATTTTCTTACTTTTAAAAAATATATTTGAGAGTTTAAGAAGTTACGTAAATCACTTACGATCTAGGATGACTGAAACACAATTTGAAAGCTTCAATACCCAAATATGTCAACTACATTAAGCATTATGCATTGTTTATATAAATTTTATTTTTTATAAGGCAATTAACCATTGATTGGGGTAGAGTTAAATAAAAACTTGATCAATTAACGCATTAATATTGTTATAAAATGCAGTTCGCTCTAAGAAAACGAATACGAACCACTTTAATACTAACAAAAATTATTGCTCGCATCAATAAGAAATTTTTGTTTTTTTATGTTTTTATAAAACAAATAAGACTATTTCATTAACTATTGTTGAATCATATCAACAGATGCATATTTTATTTCAAACATATATAATAAACACATATGTACAATTTAAACTTCCACGCAGCAAGAAACAATAATGAGTATAGTATAGAATTATTGATTAAATGAACATTTTTTGATGTTGCTCAAACATATATTGCTTCACAAAGTTTGGTTGTTGAAACGAAATTTTATTATATATTGAAAATAACATCATGAAGATGTTTGTTGGAACAATATTATTATGTTGATTGAAAATGAAATGTCAATCTAGAAACGAATAGATTTTACAGAATTTTGACTAAATGAATTATTTCTCTCTGTGCAGTTTTATTATTATTATTGTAAGCGTCGTTATAGGGAATGTTCCCTTCAGCGTGTTGTGTGATATCAAGTAGTTTTGTTAATATTTGAATCAAATTATGAATAATTTTGTGTTTTTTTATTATGACCCTTCGCAGTGCGTAGTTATAATTTGAGAACGATATATCCCGTTATTTTGTGCGCATCATGCGATTACTGATTAGCGTCATCAATATATACATACAACACAAATCACCAATATAATACATATGGGCATATCGAGCGTAGGTAGATATATACAAATTCAGGAGCAATTAAAATGATTCGTGTTCGTGCACATTATAACCAGCAGCGCTAATTTGCTCATTTCCACTATATTAAATATTTGTTAAACTCATTCCAGTGATGTCCGTTTGCATCAAAGTTACTCTTTAATGCGAATCTCTCTTGACGGCAGTAAATATGCACACCCACATAACCGGAAAATGCTTTTGCAACTCCTGTTATATTATATACATTTTGTTATGTAAGAATTACCGCTTTTTATAAAAACACGTTTTAGTAATGCATGATTTATAAGAAATTAAAATAGTCTAACTTTACATTTCTCTCCTTTAGGGCTCAACCAAAAATTAATTTCCTTTGCAATTAATACAAATGTTATCTTTAGATCGCTTAAAACATATATGCATATCAAATACAATTTCGTAGGGAAATAAACTTATACTAAATTTCTATGCCCTTTTAATTCAAGATTTTATTTTATTATCCTGGACAAAAAATAAACGTTTGACTATGAATACGGAAGACAATGTTTTAATAGAATATGTATTACGAACAGTTTAATGAAATACCAAGTTTAACTTTTTTGTAGAACGCTTAATGAAGACAAAGATTGTAGCTAAATTAATACTTACTATTTTTTTTTTTTTCTAAGTAAGTTGAAAAAAGAGGTGAAATTCGTCATTAATCTGAAACAATCTACCGATGTTAACAGTGAAAATAAAAGAACCTTTCAAACTAAGGCATATATGATCTATATCGCCACAATGCAAAGATGGTCTATCTATTTGTCAATCAATATCACATTACACATATACATTTTAAACCTTGTACATACATGAAACATGAAACTTCATAGTGTCATGAGCAAACATTTCATGAAAATGATTTCTAGCGGAAATTTTAAAATTAAAATTAATTTAAATATACTGTCGGTTTATATAAAAATACATGCATCAAAGAATTTTCTCAAAGTCCCTAAATTATATTCCTCGCTCACTTGTATATATTATAGAGTAAGTTGGTTCGATTTGTCTAGCTTTAGTATCTATTTATATTTTTTATTGCGCAATTTATCACTTGTTCCACTTTCTGAGGTTAATCCATTTGCGAAGAATTCTTCGGTTTTATTTGTTTTGCTATTTGAATATTCAACGGGAAAAAAAAAAAATCGTACACAAAATTTTAAATAATACCCATTATTTACTTACATCCAATTTGAATTTAATTGTCAAACATGGAAAAAAAGGGCTTTACATTAAAATACACTTAACTGAATTAACATAAAACCTAAATAAAAAGCGAGATCAAGACGGTCCTCATGAATAGTTATAAAAAAAGAAGTTGTTATTAAATGGAGAAAACTTAAAAATTTAAATTGAATCCTGATATGAAAATTTACACCAATATCTATAATGAAATCTTGATTGACGAAAGTATATCGTCGCAAAACGTAATAAAAATCTGACGCTGCAGAAAAATCTCGGGCGACGACGATATGAGAGTTGCGCGGTATACTGGAGACCAGTGGCGTTTCACGATATTTAAAAATTTATTGGTCACTTCATATTGGCCATAAATGTTGTCATTTAGTTTAGCTAAGGTAAGTAGTACTGAACCTAAATTGAGTTTAATCCAAATATTTAACCCAACTACGATCAAAACTAAGCTTCCAGCACACTATTAAGAGCTACAGTATGTATTGGCATATTTGCAAGTGAGTTAACTGGAATAAATGTAAGTGATATATGCTATTTTCACGTAAAGAGTAAATTATTTATATTTGTTTAAATAATTATTTAACAAAACTATATATTAATTTTATGAAATGTAAGGATTGACCCAATACATTAATTTGTTTAGAATTTTAATTAAAACAAGCGTTGTTTAAATGTTATTTTCATTTATTACAATATAAATCGTAAAAACACAAGCGGAAATAACATCTAAATTCTCTAACGAACTATTACTTTAGAGAATTATGCATGTTTGAATCACAAATTTAATATTTGATTCGAAATTCTATAAACTTATAAATAAGTGATAACAAAAAACTATATAAAAATACTGTTATTTTAAAAGCAATTTCTGAAATTGCCTTCCTTGAATATTTGGCAATCCACCACTGTCCAACGACGAACGTATACCGTTATAAAAGTCGGTAGTTTGCTTGTGGGTCCGTTGGTAGTGGGAGTTCTAGAGAGAGAGTTGGATACTGTATATATCTGCACTATTGCGCGCGCGAAACGTCCGGGGGTCATATTGGACCAGCAATCTAATACCGGACAGGAAGATATCACGTCAAACCCTCACCCACCAAGTCATAACATTGCGTCACCTCGCTCAACCCTCTATATCTCTCGCGTATCACGACACACGAATGCTCGGCGTCTAACATTCCCCTAAATTTCACCAGAGCTTGACATTCTACATTCGCGCACAATTCCTTTATGGTATTATAGTAGACGAGACGTGTTTAGGTGAAGCTAGATTCCCGTTGCTCGTGCTCTATAGCTCGACGCATTGCGTAATCGCAGTCCTGTGGGATACTCAGCACAGGTTGGAGCATTGACCATGAATTTGTGTGCACAAAATAGATTCTAATACATGTTACATGTTTTTCCAAATTAAATTAAATTCATTCAATATGTGTGAAATTAAGGCAATTTCCACAAATGATAAGGTTGATTATTGATTGGGAAGTACCGGTCAAAAAAAAATTCGCTTTATGATTCAATTACTTATCGACTGGTTACCATCGAGCGATTTTTGGGTTACACATAACAATATTTCTGAATATATATGCAATGTTTTCGTTTCATTTATGTGTTATTTTATTTTTGATTGCTATGTTCTCAAGAAAAGTGGTCAATCATAATTTTTCCGAAGAGTTTTTATTTATTTGCTTTCTCGTAATCGGCATTATATTATATGAAATCATAAAATTTGGATAATCAATATGAATTTTATGAAAATTGAATATTTTATATTTACATAAAAATGTAAAAATATAGGAAACTTTATATTAAATATAATTAACGTAAAATCAATGCAAAAAACTAAAATTCAAATAAAACCTATTCTTAGACAGCATCGGAATTTTTTGTTTCCACAAAATGATTCACACTTGCACCCACCAGCAATGAATATTCTTTTACGTTCGCTTGCAACATTTCACACCCCACTACGTTCGTTCTAGTATATAGTTCGCATCAGTGCCGGCCCTTTTACGCGAGTGATTATCAGGTGTTAATATCGAAATTCTGAGCACGAAATTTAGCGTTGTTTTTACGGTTTTTCGGCGATTCGATCGTATCCTAGCAACCAGCCGATGACGGCGTATACTCATGTAATAGATTTGAGTCATTTTTCGACTTCGTTACTCCCAGATCGCACCGTGCTTTACTGTGCTAAACGATTATAAACCACAAGAGCATGACATTTCGATATAGACAAAAATGTTTCGAAATTGCTCGCTCTGACATTTAACTTATTTAAAGCAAAATCGACAATGTTGTATTTATTAATTGGTTGACATTTTCATAATAATCTGTTTACATAGATAATGAATAATTGCATCATTAAACATATCTAATTTATCTTCAAATTATAGTATTTTATTTCATAAATGTTATATTGTGAATCTGTGTATAATTTATATAAAAACTTATGTTTACATATATTATTTGTGCGTCTTTTACCATAATATACGATATATTTATATGACTCAATTTAATTTAAAATAATTTAATGTATAATGAAAACTATGATTTATAATTTATACTGTTCAGGATCTTATTAATAATTCACACAAAACAATTTTAGTAATGGTAGGAACATAAATACTTTGTTCGTTCTATTAAAAAGACATGACGGATTTTAATATTGTTTGCTGAAAACTTTGCTGCCATCATGGATTTCAATCTTATTCATCCACTTATTCCGAAGACGAACCCTTATTACCAGTGATGTAGCATCGCTTAAATATGTCCGTGTTAGTAATCCATTAACCGTGAATATTTAAATGTGTATAAGCCAACGTATTTGCGTATCCTCACTCTTCGTTTGTCGTTTATGTCCTTATAAATATTTAAAAAGAATGTAATTTAATCAATAATTATAAAGCTTTCACATATATGAACAGAACTGTACTTCAAAATAAAGTCTAATATTCAGTTTAAAATCAAAATATGTGTAAATTATGAAATTACGATGCTTTAATTAGTTTTCCATAGATTTACCTATTTTTGAACAGATTATTGCAGCAATTAAACTTCATTTACACAAAATACATATTTGATAAAAAAAAGTAAAAAATAATAGTTTGTCAAAATCAACTACATAGCTTTGCGTTTAAATAAATCCCTATTGTTTTATACAAAACGGAAATAAATTATGTTTAAACAATGCCTATATATTTTAAAAGATTCTGACTTCGTGTGCAAAAAGTGATTACGAGAAATTAAATTTTGGAAATAGCTAGTGTACCTATTTACTTGGAAGCCACCAGCATTAATGTGGCTATATATAATTTCACGGTTGAAAAATGTTCTTCGATCACAGAGATTTCACGCTCCCTACATGAAATATGGAGCAGACGCCCATTAAACGTGACCGTTACAATATTCTCCCCCTATCACGAAATAAATGAACCTAATAAAACTACAAAATAGTAAGCAACAAAAAGGTGTCAAAATATTGCTATTCTTTATTATTAATTTTAGTGTAATATCCTATCCTTTCTTTTTAAATAACTTACAAAAGATTGATGTAATACATTTTACATATACCAAAATTTGAACACAAATACGCAAGAACCAAAGTCTAAAGATATCACAATTGTTTGTTTATTTAAAAGAATTAGTTTTAAATAAGAAACAGCATAAGTTTATATATATATTAAATCATTGTATTATGAAACATTAAGTTCACCTTTTAACAAATACAGAATGAAAAATTGACAATCACCATACAAATTTAATGCAGTAATAATTATAAAGTCATAATGAAATATGCATATGCATGGGTACTTACGATTGTTACGTGAATCTCCAGACTGAGATTGGCCCGGAAAGTGGCTGATGAATTTCCCTGCAAAAAAAAATTGTATTAATAAATATTTAACAATGTAACCATAAGTTATTTGAAATTCCAGATTCAGAACTGTTTATATGTTCTTCAAAATATGTGTATGTGTGTAGATGCGTGTGTGCTTTAACGCCGATACAATTCGAAGAATAAGAGACTAAAAGATATATTTCCGTTAAAATCTGTAAAAGACATACGAAATTAATCATACACAAATCTAGGATCACGAATTAACTTATATGTATTCGATATTTGTAAATATTAAATATTATTTTACAGAAAATATAATAAGTAGTTTTAGGCTTGACTCTTGACTCTATAAAGTAATAAAAATAGGATACTAAGATTGCATAGCTCACATGGGTTTTTCTTTGCCGTTTTTGGACTTTCATGTAAACATGTAATAATACTGTTTCAGTAACCAACGTTATATATTAATCTTAGCTTCCCTTTTGTTTCCATATAAACAGTATTATAACATCGAAGAGTACTGATGAATACACGCAATACAATATTGGTTCTAATGGGCGTGGTATCCAATAATATATTTCTCTATGTTCTATTGAATTTCAGTAGCTGATGCGGATAAGCGGGAGTAAGTAAGAGAGTGAAGCAAATGAAACAGAGAGATGAGAAAAGTTTGAGAGTTGAGAGGAATTCGGGGAACAATTAGATACCTGCTGGGGATGCAGAAGTTATAATTCTAGAAACGGTTTACTGAAGCTGGAGAAAATTGAATTTCGCCTCTAGTGCGTCGGCGAAGTCAATTACACGGTTGCACACCCTAACGTTACATCCACATATATTGCTTTTCTCTTAAGGTTTATTCAACACATGTTTATATAAAGGCACATCTAAGTAGAAGATTATAATGAAACTTTTCTAACAATATCTGTTTTTATTATATTTACTTCCTTATTTGACTAATATAGAAGAGTTTACGTATACATCATATTCCAGTTAAAATTAAATCAATGTTCTTGTTGTAAAGCAAAAATTTAAGGAAGAATATTGAATATAACACGTAAATATAATACTATGAAAGTGGTGTCTTTAATGTAACACCTCACCTTTTTGCATAAAATAAATGCTATAAAATAAGATTATTTATCAATGATCACCCACTTACAATTCACATTTTATGTTGCTTAAAAAAGCAACATACTTCATTGAAATGACAGATAATCTACATTCAATATTCAAAGTCAATTAGCACCAGCCGTTGTGAAGTTATTATTATTCCGATAAGCTAACTCCCTACTTTGTGCTTCGTGACTGTCATTCTTTTCAGCTGTTCTTTAGAATTATCAAAGTTATAAATATGCAATATCTGTTTGTCAGGGGCAGGTTTTTTGTTTCGTCTATCATATGTAAACCAGCATATTTACGTTTTGTAAGATATTGTATTACTTCAAAAATCTCTTTTCATCATCCCACCATTATTCTTTCTGTTTTTCATAATTACACCAGCTAATAATATGTTTAATTATAGCGGTCACAAAACAACGACGACATGATAGTTGAGAAGTTGGAAGGAATTTTGAATAAATTATATTAAAATTAATAAATATACATCAGAACAGGAAAATAATAATATATTAAATGCTATTGATTTATATACAGACTTCACTTCAAAAAATATTGGTACTATGTACATATAAGAAAAAATAATTGTATAATTAGCGGTTGTTCATGTTAACCAAGTATATTACAAAAAGTAATTCTATTCATATTCAAAAACCAGATTCGAGTAGAGCCAATAGATATTTATCGTTAAGATTCGAAAGAAATTGGTTGATTCTCGCTAAGGGTGCGATAGCCAAGAATTATCGCACCCTTAGCGAGAATAATTCCAGGATTTGGACCCAAAGGTCGAAATCTTGGGCGGACCCAATTAAGTTTCTATATCAGTTATCCGCAACGTACTATGTATGTTAAAGTAGTATTGTAACGAAGTATGTTTTTCCGATGTTAAAAACCCTCGTTATTTATATGTTAAGATGTATGTTATATTATAAGTATGTCGTAGTGGCGCGGCAGCGTAGTCGACTACGGCTCCGTGGGTCGAAGGTTCGAGCCCGGCCGATGCATTTTTGTTTTTTTGAATTGTTAAAGTCAGGTCATCGACCAAAAATACTAGTCTCTGCCGATATTTTCTGTCCGTTATCTAGTCAAAACCAAAAATCGGTTTGGATAGTATTTTTATCTTTGTTCTACTCATGTATTTACCTATACCCCGATTGATATAAAAAGGGCCTACATCTCTTATCAAAACACAGTCTATCACCGATAGCTCTGGCTAAAGGACCGCACCGCTTATCACACCGCTTATAATTCTCCGTCGATATTTATATCATACCGATGCCGCACAACACTTGGTGAGACAAACTAACTACCGTATTTATTTGTATTGCTGGGTTTAACTGTTCTTAAGGTATCTCGCCGGCGTGTCCGCCAAGAGATTACCTAGTAGTTTCTATTATAGTACCTGCAGGTGTGTCCACCGAGGGTAAAACTCTGTCTATCTGTTCTCCAGGTATCTCGCCGGCGTGTCCGCCAAGAGATTACCTAGTAGTTTCTATTATAGTACCTGCAGGTGTGTCCACCAAGGGTAAAACTCTGTCTATCTGTTCTCCAGGTGTCCTGCCGGCGTGTCCGCCAAGGGATCACCGAGTAGTTCTTATTATAGTACCTGCAGGTGTGTCCACCGAGGGTAAAACTCTGTCTATCTGTTCTCCAGGTATCTCGCCGGCGTGTCCGCCAAGAGATTACCTAGTAGTTTCTATTATAGTACCTGCAGGTGTGTCCACCGAGGGTAAAACTCTGTCTATCTGTTCTCCAGGTGTCCTGCCGGCGTGTCCGCCAAGGGATCACCGAGTAGTTCTTATTATAGTACCTGCAGGTGTGTCCACCGAGGGTAACCACTGTGTAACTGTCTCCAGGTATCTCGCCGGCGTGTCCGCCAAGAGATCACCTAGTAGTTTCTTATTATAGTACCTGCAGGTGTGTCCACCGAGGGTAACCACTGTGTAACTGTTTTCCAGGTATCTTGCCGGCGTGTCCGCCAAGGGATTACCTAGTAGTTTCTTATTATAGTACCTGCAGGTGTGTCCACCGAGGGAAACACTATTTAACTGTTCTCCAGGTGTCTTGCCGGCGTTTCCTCCAAAGGATTACCGCGTAGTTTCTTGTTATAATACCACAGGTGTTGCCACCGAAGGTAGAACTTATGTTACCTCCCTTTAGGTGTCTCACCAACGTTTTAGCATCCGCAACACCGTCTCCGATAGGGTATATTAAGTTGTACCTTGTGTTTTTACCGAAAATAAATACCGTTTAAAAACTGAAGTTATTCGCTGATTACACGGAACCTGGACATAACCTCCACCGAGCTATCCCGGACCCGCACGCACCGTCTCCGCCCCTTCCCTTACTCCTCCCCCAAATACCGTATCAATGTTTCCCCCCTCCTTCTGATTGGCGCCCGAGCAAAAATTACCGCAGCGTGCGGAAAGCCAGTAACGCGTAAGAAACGACGTTACAATTGATACAACAGGACAGTTGTGAGCGTTACGTAGTTGACAGAAGTCGATAGCACAGGTCTTCTCCACAGAAACGAAAACCACGGTAGGATGCAGCCAAAGAAACTAAGTAAACAACCTGCTATAATCTCTCCTGACAGAGAGCAAGAGATTGGTATGAGGTGAAGTTCGTGAGGCCATCTACATACAGACAATAATCAACAGTATTCGGCAGGTTAGACACAAAAAACCGAAAGTCGGTTGAGAAATTCTACCATTCTGAGTTTAAATAGGGTAAGTAAATGACAATACACTGCGTAAGCAATAACATCATACCCAACAGAAGTATTGGCTGTGCGACTATGTGCAAATTCAAATTCTGCTAGAGTGAATATTGAATTGTGAATCTCAGAATTATCACACTCCAAGTTTAGGGGAACCTCTTCAGCCGTGTTTGAGCGCAAGGAATAGAGCGAGTAATTATCCGAGTGACTAACGGACTCAAACTAGTTTGATAGAATATCACAAATATCAGCTTTGGCAGTGTGTATCTAACCATTGGCCTGGAATATTGGACCTTATCTTGTCACCGTTCATATACCTGATTTTCTTCCAAAGCAGAGTTTGGTCGAAATCAGTACCAATAGAGGAAATGAATCCGCGCCAAGACTCAGTTTTAGACTAAAAAATTGAACGCCGGGAGAGCGCACGGGCTTTTTTTAAAGCAATTTGGCTTAAAAGTGTCGGATTTCTCCGTTAAACTTTTAGCGTGCGCTTTTTAGAACATGTAGCGGACGCAAAGTCTTCATTCCACCAAGGAACAGACCTCTTTCTGAGACAAGCAGAGTATTTCGGAAATGATAACGATGCGGAATGTAGAATAGATTCGTTTAGATTTTGAAGCTCGATATTTAAATCTGGTGACGGTTCGGGAAGCTTAAGTTTGTTGGCGAAAGATTGCCAATAGGCCAGATCAAATAACCATCTTCGTCCTGTTTGTTGTGCAGCAGAAACAGTATTTGGTAGCAACGACACAAAATTGGGAAAATGGACATCGTCAACTACCTGATAAGGAAAATGGGCAGTTACAGTAGGGCTAGAAATAGACAAGTTGATTGCCGCAAAACTTCTTGATCTCATGTTCATAAATGTGGCTGGGACAGTGTTGAGAAGAGTGACATAATTGTTGCCCAAGAAGCTTTCGACCTTTCGACCGCGGGCATCTGTGCTTACAGAACCTCAGAGTATGTTGTTGGATGGTAGGTAGGATTACATTTTAAAGGCGTATCAGCCTCTTAGGTTTTTCACGCTATAAACTATATTATGAAATAAACTAACATTTTAAATATATATTGGGTAAAAATAAAATTGTAAACTTAAAATTGATTATATGTAAAAAATTAATAAATAGGATAAGAATTGTTTATATAAATAAATAAAATGTGCAGGTTTAAAATTGTAAAAATAAATGATATTGTAAAATATTATTGAGTGCTAAAAAAAATACTTGTAACAATAAAATTAAAGATAAAGCTAGCACTTTTAAATAAAAGCAAATTGACCTGTATTCCTGAGGAACAAGACGACCCTGTCAATGACTGTCGAATGGTCACCAAGGACCAGCGGCAGGTCAAGTGACAGACCCGCCCTGTTTCGCTGCTCGGTAAACTGGTAGCACTCCAACAAAACGTGTGCCACGGTCAAAGCAGTGTCACACGTTTCGCACATCGGAGCCTCCTCACGTCGCTGAAGATGGCCATGCGTCCACCAGGTGTGCCCTATCCGGAGTCTTATTTTGTTCTATGTTACACCTTCCTTGCCATTGACTTATGATCAGATACTTGAAATGACGCTTAAGGTCATCAGCAAGAATCCGATCAAATTCAATGGTTACCTTGGACAAAGCATCAGCCGCTTCATTCCCGCGAATACCAACATTGCTCGGTACCCAAATAATGCGCATGATATACCCTTTTGACGATAATGTCATCAAGGTTGCTGGTATCTGCTTCAAGAGGGGATGTTTAGAGTTCAAAGATTCAATCACTTACAAAGCGCTCATCGAGTCCGACACAATAACGAAAGAATTACGAGCGAGTCTCCAAATATATAGAAGTGCTTGGTAAAGTGTATACAGCTGTGCCGTGTATACGAACGAGAGTTTGTGAAGTCGAAACTCACATGCACCTCTTGCCGATATAAAAGCACATGCAACTCTGTCGTTGCTCTTCGAACCGTCGGTGTAAATGCGAATCCATCGTCGATAGTTGGCATTGATTCGAGCAAACTCACGTTGGAACAGAATGGGTGGAGTAGCAGATCGATCTAACTTTGAAAGCGCATAGTTGTTATTTGGACGGGAGAATGTCCAAGGAGGAAAGGAGCTGAAAGAAGTGTCTGGGGTTGAAGATGGTTCAAAATTAACTTCTCCAAAAATATTGCGAGGTCTGATAGAGAAGGAATCCACCGAACGAGCCCTTCTGTCATAAATCTCCGCATGCTGTTGACCCTTTTCAAACGCATACTGTAAACAAGAATCTGTATACTTTTCTTTCTTGTTTTATTCACTCCAGACACCGTCTGTATCCCGGGTGAGCTCGGCATGATACGTACGTAGAAGATTGACCCTCGCCATAGTAGGTACATACAATATGTCACCTAAAAGCGTTTTCCTACACAACCGCTCATTAAATAGTTTGAATTTCTCACTCAAGCCTATGTCCTCAAAGCCCTCTAGAAATTTCTTCAAGATTTGCTGCGTCTTATCGTTCTGTAGCTGAACAGTAAGAAACCAATCAGCCTCCGAGATTGCAACCATGTTTACAGTAACGGGATAACGAGTCAGCGCATTGACATATTGCATCTTACCACCCGGACGATACTCAATTTCCATGTCGTGTTCTTGTAGCACCAACCACCATCTTATCACTCTTGGTACCTGATCGCGTTTCAACATAGTTGCCCGAACAACGGAACAATCTGTAACCATTTTAAAATGTACTCCAATCAAATACACCCTAAATCGCTTCACGGCTTCAACCACCGCCAAAGTCTCTAGTTCATAGTTGTGGTGTACTTGCTCACAACGGCTAGTCGTTCTGCTTAAGTATGAAACCGGCCGCAAATCTCCCGCAGTTTGCTGTTGCAATAGAATTCCACCCAATCCGTCTTTACAAGCGTCTGTATGCAACCCTGTGGCCGCCTCGCTTCAATATATTGCTAAAATAGGATGATTCGTCAGTCGTTCTTTCAGCGTGTCGAACGCTGTTTGCTGTTCGTTTCCCCACCGCCACTCCACTTCCTTCTTTGTCAGTTGCGTAAGAGGTCTAGACAACTCGGTAAAATTCTTCTTGTACTTTCGAAAGTAGCTTGCCAATCCTACAAATTGTCTTTTGTTATGTACACTTGTTGGAGTAAGAAATCCCATAACCGCCTTGATTTTCTTAGTTCCTGCTCGTACACCACCAGAAGAAACCTCATGACCTAAATAGTTTAAGTCCATCTGTAAGAAACTACATTTTGTTGAATTCAATTTCAGCCCTGCCTGTTTGATTAGTTTCACCAAGCCTTCGTCAATGGTTACCGATGGTATGAGAATGTCGTCCATGCATGCCAAAACAGCCTCATGTTGTACACCACGCAACATTTTGTTAACAATACGCTAAAATACCGACGGTGCAATCGCTAAGCCGAAAGAAACTCTGACGTACTCGTATTCTCCATCTGGAGTTATGGACCCTGTTTTGGCGATTGACCCTAAATGCATTGGCACCTGATGATAACCCTGAACTAAGGCCAGTGTATTAAAGTAGAAACTGCCCGCCTGCTTGTCCAGTTGATCACTGATAAGTGGCAGTGGATATCTTTCTTTCACCGTGATACGATAATCCACGCAAAATCTAACATCGCCACTCTTCTTTGGTACAAGAATGATTGGGCTCGCATATTCGGAGTTAGATTCTCTGATAACTCCACACGTTATCAGCTGTTGGATCTTGTTGCGAAGTACTGCCCGTTTTGAAAATGCCAATCGATATGGCCTATAGTAGATGGATTTGTGTGTGGTAACTTCGATCTTCATATCACCTATCTGGGTCAATCCTAAATCTGCTTTATGTTTCGGGAAACACATCGACCACTTTCGCAGAAGCTTCACTAACTTATCCGTATATACATCACCTATTTCGCCGATTATCATTAGAGATACATCCACGCATTCATTCGAATTAATAAAAATAGTGCTCACCTTGAAAGTATTTTCAAAGAAAGATGTCACCTTTATTCTAGCTAGAACACGTCCCACCTTCAAGGTGATGGTTTGTTCGCCCAATGTAGCCACCGCTAAATTTGCAACCCCTTCGCATGGAAGCAGTTCAAAACTCGTCAATATCACTAACATTCTATTCTCCTGGAAGCCTTGCGGACCGAATATCATCCGGTCTTTAGGATTTCCTATATCGATATTGCTGCCCACCAACTTTACTTCAGCTCCTACGAACTATGTGGTTTCTCGGAGTCGAAAATTAACTTTGGAATGTACCTCCTCCAACGTTATGTGGGGGTTATGATCCCCCACGTTTTCCTTGACCAGGACCGCTCGCCCATTCCAGATTACCAGTGATACGCCCTATTGTTCCAGGACGGGGAGCCACAGGATTACATCCACGCCCAATAACTCGCAGTATGTCACCATTGCCGTAACAGCCCAATTTTCTCCATCCAGTGTTAGCTCGAAAGAGATTTCAGCTAAAGCCTAGGTCGTATCACCACCGAATCCTTTCAACACGGTATTAGTCGACCTTTCCCTCAGTGCCAGTCGAGACGTACATTCGACACTGACGAGATGGTGCTCACTCCCAGTATCGAGGTATACCCGCACCATTCCTCGTCGTGGCCAGTCATTTGAAAAAATTGGCAAAAGTAGATATTAGACTTACCTTTCTCTCATGTCGCCCTATCGATGCTGCCTGATTGGTAGTCTCCTGCGGCAGTAGCGTCTGCGCCCCCGGACAATGGATCGCCTAATGACCACTGCGCCGACAACGACTACATCGATCAATTCTTGCTTTAGGGAAATCACGACTCAGATGTTACGCTAATTCTTGGCAGTTGAAGCAACAGATGAATCTTGAGACCTGTACCGTGTTGTGCCCCTCCGGCTTCTCCGCCGTTGCTATTCGTTTCTGGAATTTATATCCAGACGGCGCAACATTCAGCTCTCCTTGCTGTTTGCTACCCGTCGGCTTCGTCTTATACTCATAGAGTCCTACCAGATAGCGCGAATAAAAATCTTGAGGAGTTTGGCAATTCGATGCGCATGCTCCAACGCGCAACTCCTCGGGATGTCCCCGGATTATCATAGAAACTGCCTTTTCACCGGTAATTTTACAACGCACGCGCATTTCGAGCCTCCCGTGGAAGTAAAGCGTCATGGACTCTGTCGATTGTTTGTATTGTGCCATTTGCTCTTCCGTAAGCCTCGCGTAGTCCCACGCAACGCCTCTAAGCTTTGCTTGCATGAAGCACGCTCGGACCGCCCGTGTATTTCTCCTAGCTGATCAATTTTTGTCAGCAATCGCTCGACATAATTGTCCTTGTTGTCTGGATAGAAAGGATCCAGAATATCACCACCTATGCGTGCACTCGGTCTGGAGCACCCACCGGTACAGTGATAAACATTCCGCAATGTTGAGGTGCGTACGTCGTCTACCGGTGTTAATTCTTACGCCGTCTCTGCATTCGCCGACTACATGCTTGCTCACGACCTTGTCAATTGTCTTCAGCAACCCGCCTTTTAATAATTTCTCAACAAGAACACACGCCTTGTCGTCGTCGCTCTTGTCTTCTGCTTCACTATCGGATGCATTATCCGCACGCCACTGGCGATTGGATATCCGACGAATTGCCATCCTCCGCATACACTAGTACAACCTAATTCCGTTGCGTTACACCGCACACCGCACGTCCCGGGAACGCCACTGGGTGCGCACATATTCTAGCCATGCACTCTCACACACAAATCACGCCATCCGCACGTGGTCAGTACTTTATCCCACTTCTGAAAAGGTTCCCTGATTTTATTTAAATTAACAGCTTTCCGCTTTTATTGGTACAAAATAATAAACAAACACCTGTTTATATACACCTTACAAATAGAAAAATATAACACTCCGCAAGTGAACTATTTTGCAACCCGTTCGCTCCGCGTCATACTTATAAGTATCACCCACTTCCATTTCAATCCTCGATATCTTCTCCCTTCTAGCCCCGATCGCCCATTCACCCGATTGCACCCGAAAAAACTCATAACAATATACTTATGAATAACGTGTGTTTCGATTTATGTGAAGTTATTAATAATAATTAAAAACACTGTAATTCTTTTTATTTTAAGTAAAGAATTACAGTTTTTTTAATTATACTTATGAATGTTAAACATATACAATCATATGATTTTTTAGGAAACATTTTAATCTGATTGATTCTTCAAGTTCAAGTGAAACAGATTTTTCTTCTTCATTAGAATCTATAGAATCATTATAAGAACTTGCATTTTTGAACAATCAAATTCATAAAGTGAAAATATATGGTGAACACGCAAATTTATCCTATTTCTATAGCGAGAATGAATTAAAATTTCGTTACAGATTTACTAAGCAATCAGTCACACATATATTACAATTCATAGACTTTCAATTAAATATTATCGTGAATAATCATGGTAAACCTGTCTGTTTCAAATTATACAAGGTGTTTCTATTACATATCAACCAAACCACAGTATCAAAGATCATAACAAAGATCCCAAAGCAATTGCATCCCTGAGTCAACAATATATAAAATAACCAGTAAAAAGAAAACAACGCCAGGCAGTACTTCTTGGGTTTTATAATATTTCTGGCTTTCCAAACGTTTGTGGCAGTTTGGACTGTACACATATAAAAATACAATTACCGGAAGGCGAAGTTGCTGAGTTATATGGAAATAGAAAAGGGTATTTTTCAATTAATGTTCAAGTAGTATGTACTTCAAATTTAATTATCCTGGACATTGTGTCCGATATACAGGATCCGTAGATGACAGTATTATTTTTAATCATTCATTACATCGAGTCACGTTTGAAAATAATGTGTTCGAAGGGCCCTATCTACTGGGTGATGGAAACCACGCTTGCCGAAAGTATTTATTAACACGACTTCAGAATTCGCAAACACCGTCGGCATGAAGATACAACGAATCGCACATTAAAACGAGAAATACAATTGAAAATTTTTGTGGTATAATTAAACGAAGGTTTCCTTGTTTATCTATAGGACTGCGTCTCATAACAGGAACGATACTTGCTGTCATTGTTGCAACTGCTGTTTTACATAATTTGCCTCTCAATTCGCGTGATGAACAGCCTGACACCAATGAAGATGAAGCAAACTTTGTTCAGCCAGAAAATCCTCTTGAGGAAATTATAGCTGAAGTCCAAAGCGCAGAAAGAAGAATGTTAGTAAGTAAAACATTTTCTAGGTATAATTTTCATATACCTTACGAGAAAATTTAAATACCAAAAATTAGGAAAACAAATACAATATTCATATTTTTATATTTATTTCAGATAATCTTAGTAGTAACATATATTATTTTCTTTTTTAAAGTAGCATTTAAGAAATATCAAATTTTTAAAAAGTACCTTTAATTCGTATTTCTTTATTTTTAATCTTCTTTATGCGTTTTTCCGTTTCCTTATTTGCATTTTCAATTTCAGCTCTATTCTTCCAAAGGGGGCATATTACGTTCATTTTGTATAGCTTTATTTTCTTTCCAATATCTGACGTTTCTATAGCAAGTTCTAATTTTCTTTCGCTTGCCTGCACATACCTCATTTTCCTAGAACTTTTTTCCTAATAAAATTTCTTTAATTATTAGAATTGAATTTCTTTTGCGGTATTTCTGTCCAGATGATGGTAAACTACGAGGTATTGTTGGAGTCTTACTTTTTTGCGCAGCTTCAGAAAACGAAAATCTTGTTCAGATGGATGTTTGAGACTCTGCCGTCGAAACTTTATTTAAAATATTCTTCTGAATAATCATTAACAGTCGGTGCTTCTTGATTCTGACGAGAATGTGACGGTGATTATTCAGCGTGATCATTCGTTTTGTTGCCTGGATGTCCATTGGATATATGGTTTTGCTTTCTGTGATGTTGGATTTTGTTGTAATTGCATTATTATATGTAGCAGTTTAAAAATTATATTTGATATTAAATTGAACAAAAATAAGAGTTTAATATGAAGCAGAAGCCTTTAAATTGATTAATTAATTTAATAAATTATTTTAATTTAAAAAAATAAATTATTTATTAATTTATATGGCCTAATGAAGCTTTAGACCAAAACTTGTTTTTATACAATTTACCTGATAAATCGTTTTTATCTATAAAATATGACACAGATGAAACGTAGGTATTGGGTAATGCTGTAAGCTGCTTATTCAACATGTCTAACATGCGTTCACCAATGGCATCTAATTTTTTGTCTGTGCCACCACCAGTTTTATATAATTGTACCATAATAAACATAAAAACTCAGCAAGATTAAGTAACCAATTCCTAGAATTACATCGTGCTATACAAATTCCCGTGAATATATTGTAACGCGGCAGTTGTGTATAATTTGTGTGTTGACTAGTGTACCTAATGCTAAAATCTAAACGCGCGAGATTTGAATGTGTGTGAAATGAGTGTTTGGCCTGGGTGTGATCGTCTGTTATTCCCCTACGTTGTGTTTGGTAGTAATACAATTCGGATCTGCAATCGTCAAAGATTCGAAAGGAAAAGGTCACATTTGAAATAAAAGAGTGCATATCACAACAGATAGTTTTATTGTCAGCATCACGCAAGGAATGTTTTATATTACAACAGTTTTTAGTTATGTTTTCATGGCTCGAATGCAAAAGGTTAGGCTCGTCAGTTAGACATCTGAGTCTCGCTCCCCCAGCACATGACTACTGTTTCAATGAAATATATGTTTGCAAGATATCACCAAATGCAACCGATATCACATTTATTCGACGAGTCACTGAATGATGCTATACACGGTAATTGTTAGCGTACGTATCCGTTCTATGCCTTCTTGGGCTTGTGAGAATCGTTACTACAGGCCTAACACGACGATAAAATAGATATGTGTGGCGTGATTGGGGCTACAGCATTTTGGCATCAGTGAACTTGGTCGTTGGGCAGCTAGACATCGGTCAACTATTGGTGGTAGTTATCTAATAAGAATAATCAGTAAGGATGTACGTTGAGCTCGAGAAACGTACGCAAGCCTAACATCCTTATTAAAATCAAGAAATCATAAAGAGATTGTCATTCCTGTACTGAATAACGTTTAACAAATAATATTAATAATCGGGTAGTATTGGATATTACTTTACGTTACGGGCGGGCTGTAGTTACTCAAAATTCTGTATGTGACGCTTGACAAATATTTGTGGGCAATGCCGTGTTGATGCGGGCTGTACGACGTATGTTACCGGGCATCAGCTAGGCGGGTGGCTCGGGACTCGGGCGGTCATTCGCCGGGCAGTGGGCTGTCGGTTGCCGGGTCGGCGGGCTAGGCTCGGGCTCGGTTCTTGGGGCGTTCGTTCAGTGGACAGCGAACGGTCGGTTGCCGGGTCGGCGGACTAGGCTCGGGCTCAGTTCTGGGCTGGTGGACTGGTATCGACTCTGGTTGGTGGCAGGTCGGCTTTGGCTTGTAGCGGGTCGGCTAGGTTTGGCTGCTCTCGTCTGGGCTCAGGGTGGACTTCCTTCTTTGACAACTCTCTATACTCATTATCCCTCTGATCACGGTTGCCGGGGTTTTTATACCTTCTTCATGGTATCCGTCTCTAGGGTCCAACACGGTGGTGGGATGAAGGCTAGCTAGTGAACATACACGAGAAAGACAAAAACGAAAGATTATTGTTAGGGCTGTTTTCTCCCAGTGATCAATGCGAAGACAAACTGGTGTGATAACGAGGTCTCGCCACGGTGGTAGCGTTGTATCGTCCTAACGGATCGGCGGAGGTTAGCTTATCCCACTCCGAAGTCGCGTGAAATCTCTATCATCCAGATATTTCTTCTCTAAACAAACAGTGACCTCGGCTGACTGAGCCGCGGCGCGTGTCCTTGGATTCTTATAGCGTCTGGCCTAACTAACACTTGAGGGTGTGAAATAATTATTGCCAGACTAAACAGAACAAAAACGTAAACTTATACTCAGCGAGTATGATATTCTCTTACTAAGATTTTAAATATTTAAATATAATTATTATATTGTAATACTGCACCAGTTGTTATTAGCGGGAAGGAATTAACAATTCAAATTTTAGCGAGGCGTTGCAATATATTTAGGCAAAAAGTAAATATAGCTTTTCATCAGCTTGTTCCTTTTTAACTTTCTTCTTTAAATTAAGGTAGCAATTCCTTATTTGAGAGATTTTCAACCCTGTATCATTTTTCATATTTATGTTCGTCGCATCCGTTATATTATTTTCTAATATATGTAGATTATTTTCTACAATGTCCATTAAAGATACATTGTCTGAATCAGGAAATGTATTTCTGATTAATCAAAATTCTTCCCCCTTTCTATGGTCATTTTGAAATGAATAAAATGTAGCAAACAAGATTTAAGTGGAAATGTCAATTCCAATTTTTTTGAAAGACTGACAACTACTCTCCACCAATCATATTAAAGCGAGATTCATGCGCAATTCGAATCCTGATATACACAGCTATTTCCTTGACCAACCTAAGGTTCTCAAACCTCAGTTCAATTTATAACTATGCTTACCAAAAAAAGTAAAACTAAGGTTAATAGTTGACTTCAGGTTATATAACCTTAGCTTATGTTTTTGTCTATACATACCAGCATTAATATACTTCTTAGAATAAATATAAAATGTTAAACTTCAAATTATTTAACAATATATTGTTTTCTTGATAAACAATTGACAGGCGCAGATAATATGATTTATTTAAAATTAAATATAATGAGAACCAATTTCAATAACCAATATTTTGAAAGTGGTATCTTATTGAAAAAAAATTCAAACAAAAGTTATGCAAAATATAAATACCTTTAAATTGTGTGTTAACGATTTTTCTGTAACTGTAACCATTTTTATGTAATTGCAGACGCCGCCAAAATTGAGTAGAATAAACAGGCACTCCCGGTTTGAATAAATTTTTCAAAAATAGAAGATGCACATGCGAGGCAAGTACAAATCCTAAGTTAGAAGTTTCATAATTTTATCATCGGCCAATTTGGCTGCTGAGAGCATAAATACAGACACACACAATTTTAACGGAAATATATCTTTGACCTTCCCTGAAACGACTCTGACTATTTTTGAGATGACGTCTATCTGCGTGTGTGTAATCCAAACGGAAGTGCATGTTTACTCTAGTCATTTTTTGCATTTTCAGCTTTAACTCAAAAACGGTAGTACTTACAGTAAAATTAGTCAGAATAAAAATAAAAGCTATTAATTTTTCGCATAACTTTTATCTAAAAATATTTGTCAGAAAATGTACTGGTTACAAAAGAATAAGCTTTTTCAATATTCTGCTATAATTAAAAAACGGTAGTACTTACAGCAAAATTTGTCAGAATAAAATTAAAAGATTAAAAAAAATTAATATTTCGCATAACTTTTACAAGAAAATATTTTTTAGAAAAGGTACTGGTTTCAAAATAAGAGTTATTTTCAATATTCAGCTTTAACTCAAATCCGGTAGTACAAAAACGGTAGAACTTTCAGCTAAATTAGTAAAAATGAATATAACAGATATTAATATTTTGCAAAACTTATATTTAAAAATATTTTTCAGAAAAGATACTGGTCACAAAAATAATAAGTTATTTACAATATTACCTTTAATACTTCTCACGCCTGCTGCATTGACTTCACGCTGTATATGTACGGGTATGCGGATAATTTGCCGCTGCACCTCAGACGTATAAGAATACGCATAGATAAACGGGGATTTCGTTTGGTATCTTTTTCACCTTTTGCCATAATTTATACATGCGTTGGTATGACAAACAAAGCAATAACACAAATTACACGATATATGGAAAAAATTCTTTATTCACTATTCTAACAAAAATCAATTGTCGTTTGCCCATGAATATCTACTTAATAGGAAATAAACCATTGGCATATTTGGATCAGATTTGTTTTAATATTCATACAATGTAACAAATATAGTTTTGTGTAATTACGTAAATTATTATTGTTTAATTGATAACAGTGTAATTTCAACAATTAATAATATATTGCAAGCCACATTTGTTAAAAATTCTTTTCAAATGATTCAAACGACTATACAATTAGGAGATTTTTTAAATGATTTCCATCAAAATTTACAAATACAGTTATATCATGAGGGCAAAACATATCATAGAGGCATATCAGAAACATATCAGATATTAAATAGAAAATATTATTGGCCTAATATGATTGCAGTTAACTATCAATGCAAAACATCCTTTCAATATATTACACTTTGATGTATTACCCTAAATAAAGGAAAGTACTTAACTATAATAGATTCCTTTAGTAAATTCGCAGCGTGCTAAATACTAGATAATACCACAACCACTATAATTGTTGAAAGCTTATTAGAATATTTCGCCCAATATCAAGAGCCTCACAAAATTATTACAGATGTTTTAACCGGTTATAAAATTGTACATCATATTACTTCAGCCAGTAACTCATAGAGTACCGGATTAATCGAACGCTTACATTTATTAAATGGCAGTAGTAGTAATATTTATTCACTTACGGTAATAAAATATCTCTCATCGTTTGCGCCGATGTCTTTACTGCTGCTTTATTTCCGGCCGTATTGGGCTGATCCGGTTCAGTGTTCGTCTTCACGATTTAAATGCCACTTGCGAAGATTCAACTTATGAATTTACGCGTAATTTCTGGTTATAGAACAAATCCTTAAAACGAATCGTGTGATTTATAGCCCTATTCTGTATCCTACCAACTGTGCCACCCTAGCAATTGCGTTTCGTAATTACGTTTCTAAAGATTTTATTTATTTATTTATTTCGAGAAGGTGTTACATCGACAGCTTGACAAACCAGAGTGTTATGTCTTTGTAATCTTAACACATAACTGTTTTTAAATTAAACATAATTCTACGTAGTGAGATAAATAAACAAAAGAAATGCAAGGTAAAGTTTTTGTAAAACTAATGAATCTATAACATAGTTACAAATCTATAAAATAATTTGTACAGTATGTAATATAAAGTTATCTATGCGTATCTAAAATCATTTGCATTTTTCTTTATTTAATATTCTATATAGATCATTTAAAGAAGAGTGCAGTACTAGTTCTAGGCGTTGACACCTAACTGTTTTCGTAAGTTATGTTGTGAGCAGGAAAAACGGACGAAGTGAATGAAGTTCTTGATAAAAGTGAAAAAAGTTTAGAGGACTAGATTTGTATCTAAACATTGGTTAATATGTGATTTTTTGTAAAAGGTTTTATACCACCCCATTTGATGGGATTGGCATGATATGTATGTATATAATACGATCATTATACGACCATTCAAGTGTCAAAGGCTTGAAAATCGGCAATTTATCGGTTTCCTTCAGTCTTTATGAATATACCCTCATATTAATAGTAGATAATTGTTTTAATCGTGTTAGTATGGCTAGATTATGCAGAAGGCCGTCGATTTAAAATCGACAATAAAAGGACCATCTACCAAGTTTTTTCTTATATAGAGGGTGCTGATCTTAAAATTATTAAAGATATAGAGTTATTAAACTCAATTAATTTAATAATATTGATTTCAAAATTTTGGGTAACGTTTATATTTAAATTACCGATAGTCAAATATTCCTTTATAAAAGCATCGATAATTCAGTTATCGCTCATGTAACCAACGACGATGAAATCAAAAATTACATAACGATTATAGAATAATCGACATAAATATTTTATCAAGATAGTTTTCAATTATTTAAAAATAATTTTATTTGATATTAATTCGATAAGTCGTACAATTGACTCAGCTCTAGTTCGAAATATAATTTTTAATGTGTCTTACATGGATCCGTTGACCGTACGCATGAGATTTGTTTATTTTCAAATATCGTTTTCAGTAGAAGCAGTTCCAATCTCAAAACGCACCTACGCACACAAGCTCGCACACACACACACACACACACACATATATATGTATGTATATATATATATATATATATATATATATATATATATATATATATATATATATATATATATATATATATATATATATGTATATATATATATATATATATATATATTATATATATATATATATATATATATATATATATATATATATATATATATATATATGTGTATATATATATTTTTTTATATATATATATATACATATATATATATATATATATATATATATATATATATATATATATATATATATATATAAATATATATATATATATATATATATATATATATATATATATATATATATATATATATATAACGGATTAAACGAAAGGACAAATCAGACTTTGGTCAACAGAATACGATGTAAAATCTATGAAAATAAAAATAAATCATGGCCTCAGGTAGCAGAGGAATGTGTAAAGGATTATAACAACACAATTCACAGTTCGACCGTATTCACTCCCAATTATTTGCTGACAGGATTAAACCTTTCATTTCTACCTGATGAGGTGAACGACAATAATTTGACAAATTTAGTCAACAATAGAGAAATAGCTTTTAAGAAATCAAAAGAAATTCACAACCAGAATAAAGACTATTACGATAAAAATGTAAAACAGATAAATTATAAGGTAGGAGATTTAGTTTATGTACAAAACGTTAATAAATTGAATAAAAATAAAACAGATCCAATTAGAGTAGGTCCCTTTAAAATTAAAGAGAAAATTTCTGATGTAACGTTCTTGTTAGATAGTAGATTAAGGAAAAATGAGTCAAATATTTTTCATGCTAGTAAGATTGTTCCTTACACCGATGGCGCGTACCCTCGGTCTTAAAAACGGGGGATGTAAGCTTGTGCGTAATCAAGCTTGGCGGTGTCGCTTGACACGCGCGAGACTTGGTTCGTAACTAGACTCCGAGCTGTTAGGATTGAGGTTATTGTAATTATGTATACAAAGGCTTGCTATCGGCAATTGTATTGATTCAGGTTAGTTTTAAGCTATAGTTTTAATCTTATTCGTTTACCATTATATTTCTGGACTTTGCTAATGTGTACATATTATTTATATTACAGTTGTTTACTGCATCATACATGTGTCGATTCTTAACCTAATCTCCGCTCCTTTTGAACTCTTTAAATTGTGGCTTACATATATATATATATATATATATATATATATATATATATATATATATATATATATATATATATATATATATATATATATATATATATATATATATATATATATATATATATATATATATATATATATATATATATATATATATATATATATATATATATATATATATATATATATATATATATATATATATATATATATATATATATATATATATATATATATATATATATATATATATATATATATATATATATATATATATATATATATATATATATATATATATATATATATATATATATATATATATATATATATATATATATATAT
>OX122909.1:3585067-3612567 GCA_944738965.1 Nebria brevicollis | reverse complement strand
CAACAACAACAACAACAACAACAACAACAACAACAACAACAACAACAACAACAACAACAACAACAACAACAACAACAACAACAACAACAACAACAACAACAACAACAACAACAACAACAACAACAACAACAACAACAACAACAACAACAACAACAACAACAACAACAACAACAACAACAACAACAACAACAACAACAACAACAACAACAACAACAACAACAACAACAACAACAACAACAACAACAACAACAACAACAACAACAACAACAACAACAACAACAACAACAACAACAACAACAACAACAACAACAACAACAACAACAACAACAACAACAACAACAACAACAACAACAACAACAACAACAACAACAACAACAACAACAACAACAACAACAACAACAACAACAACAACAACAACAACAACAACAACAACAACAACAACAACAACAACAACAACAACAACAACAACAACAACAACAACAACAACAACAACAACAACAACAACAACAACAACAACAACAACAACAACAACAACAACAACAACAACAACAACAACAACAACAACAACAACAACAACAACAACAACAACAACAACAACAACAACAACAACAACAACAACAACAACAACAACAACAACAACAACAACAACAACAACAACAACAACAACAACAACAACAACAACAACAACAACAACAACAACAACAACAACAACAACAACAACAACAACAACAACAACAACAACAACAACAACAACAACAACAACAACAACAACAACAACAACAACAACAACAACAACAACAACAACAACAACAACAACAACAACAACAACAACAACAACAACAACAACAACAACAACAACAACAACAACAACAACAACAACAACAACAACAACAACAACAACAACAACAACAACAACAACAACAACAACAACAACAACAACAACAACAACAACAACAACAACAACAACAACAACAACAACAACAACAACAACAACAACAACAACAACAACAACAACAACAACAACAACAACAACAACAACAACAACAACAACAACAACAACAACAACAACAACAACAACAACAACAACAACAACAACAACAACAACAACAACAACAACAACAACAACAACAACAACAACAACAACAACAACAACAACAACAACAACAACAACAACAACAACAACAACAACAACAACAACAACAACAACAACAACAACAACAACAACAACAACAACAACAACAACAACAACAACAACAACAACAACAACAACAACAACAACAACAACAACAACAACAACAACAACAACAACAACAACAACAACAACAACAACAACAACAACAACAACAACAACAACAACAACAACAACAACAACAACAACAACAACAACAACAACAACAACAACAACAACAACAACAACAACAACAACAACAACAACAACAACAACAACAACAACAACAACAACAACAACAACAACAACAACAACAACAACAACAACAACAACAACAACAACAACAACAACAACAACAACAACAACAACAACAACAACAACAACAACAACAACAACAACAACAACAACAACAACAACAACAACAACAACAACAACAACAACAACAACAACAACAACAACAACAACAACAACAACAACAACAACAACAACAACAACAACAACAACAACAACAACAACAACAACAACAACAACAACAACAACAACAACAACAACAACAACAACAACAACAACAACAACAACAACAACAACAACAACAACAACAACAACAACAACAACAACAACAACAACAACAACAACAACAACAACAACAACAACAACAACAACAACAACAACAACAACAACAACAACAACAACAACAACAACAACAACAACAACAACAACAACAACAACAACAACAACAACAACAACAACAACAACAACAACAACAACAACAACAACAACAACAACAACAACAACAACAACAACAACAACAACAACAACAACAACAACAACAACAACAACAACAACAACAACAACAACAACAACAACAACAACAACAACAACAACAACAACAACAACAACAACAACAACAACAACAACAACAACAACAACAACAACAACAACAACAACAACAACAACAACAACAACAACAACAACAACAACAACAACAACAACAACAACAACAACAACAACAACAACAACAACAACAACAACAACAACAACAACAACAACAACAACAACAACAACAACAACAACAACAACAACAACAACAACAACAACAACAACAACAGCAACAACAACAACAACAACAACAACAACAACAACAACAACAACAACAACAACAACAACAACAACAACAACAACAACAACAACAACAACAACAACAACAACAACAACAACAACAACAACAACAACAACAACAACAACAACAACAACAACAACAACAACAACAACAACAACAACAACAACAACAACAACAACAACAACAACAACAACAACAACAACAACAACAACAACAACAACAACAACAACAACAACAACAACAACAACAAGAACAACAACAACAACAACAACAACAACAACAACAACAACAACAACAACAACAACAACAACAACAACAACAACAACAACAACAACAACAACAACAACAACAACAACAACAACAACAACAACAACAACAACAACAACAACAACAACAACAACAACAACAACAACAACAACAACAACAACAACAACAACAACAACAACAACAACAACAACAACAACAACAACAACAACAACAACAACAACAACAACAACAACAACAACAACAACAACAACAACAACAACAACAACAACAACAACAACAACAACAACAACAACAACAACAACAACAACAACAACAACAACAACAACAACAACAACAACAACAACAACAACAACAACAACAACAACAACAACAACAACAACAACAACAACAACAACAACAACAACAACAACAACAACAACAACAACAACAACAACAACAACAACAACAACAACAACAACAACAACAACAACAACAACAACAACAACAACAACAACAACAACAACAACAACAACAACAACAACAACAACAACAACAACAACAACAACAACAACAACAACAACAACAACAACAACAACAACAACAACAACAACATTTAGACGACATTACAGAATTGTTTGCTGAGATGGCCAAACTGAATGCTACCATAAACATAGCAAATATGCTGGCAACCATAAGAGACCTAAATAAAGCACTGGCAAAAGCAAAAACAAGTAATGAACACTTCACTATAATGTACACACCTACAACATTTAAACACAAAACAACACTAAACATCTGTTCATGGAACGCCAATGGAGTTATGGGTAAGGTAGGTGAACTTACAAACTTCCTACAAACACACAACATACATATTTGCCTACGCAACGAAACAAAACTCAAAGACTCACACAAATTTAAAATACACAAATACACAATCTACAGAGCTGACCGACCACAGCAGGGTCCAGTACCCGCTGGGGGCGTTGCGGTGCTAGTCAAAAACAACATACCACACACACTCACACCAAACCCACACACTACACTAGAAACACTAAATATAACACTTACAGACAACACTGCTTACGCAACGCTGCTTACAACAGACCAATAAACAACTTCTTACGCACAGATCTCACTACACTATTACACAAAAACAAAACACTGGTGATCGGCGATCTCAACGCGAGACACGCGGACTGGGACTGCATTAAAAACAACACAAACGGCAACACACTCAAATCATACATAAACTCACACGTCGCCATCTTACTACACCCAAATACTCCCTCCACCATAGACGTAATCATAAACAAAAATGTTCATAACATCACTGGCCCAATATCATTACCCGAGCTTAACTCAGATCACAATCCAATCATATTCCAACTAACCAACCATCACATAGAAAGCACCACTAAAACAATCGCATCATACAAACACACAAATTGGGCGCACTTCCGCAAAACACTTGACACGATCATCCCCATCAACAATCAAATATACACAACACAAGATATCGATGCACAAATAGAACACTTCACAAACGCTATACACATAGCGAAACGGAAACACACAACCAACATTAAAGTGAACCCACACAATCTTAACTTGCCACCACACATAACACAATTTATTAAACAACGAAATCACACCAGAAGACTATGGCAGAGGACACACACTCCCCTACACAGAATACACCTCAGCACACTAAACTCACAAATTAAAACCCAAATAAAAACACACAAAAATAACACATGGTCCCTTAAACTTTTCGCCCTCAACTCCAATGACAACTCCCTCTGGCGGCTGACAAAAACACTCAAAAAACCTTACACCAGAATACCCACTCTCACACATAATAACATTACAGCTATCACCGACGAGGACAAGTCAGAGTTGATAGCTAACACTTTTGAACAAATACACGTAACACACACGCCAAACACCCCCACACAAGATAAAATCACACAAGACACACTACAATATTTAAACACTCCACATCACACTGACACCAAAACGCTGGCCAGACTCCTTACTACCCCATCCGAGTTAACCAAAATAATTAAAATCCTACCCAACCGCAAAGCTCCTGGCCCCGACCAAATAGAAAACCGTATCCTGAAAAATCTCTCAAGAAAATCCATCATCCAACTCCACTACATAATAAATTCCATAATCAAACTGCACCACTTCCCTGCTGCCTGGAAAACTGCTACTTTCCACCCAATCCTTAAACCAAATAAAGTCTCATCCGCACCCACAAGTTATCGCCCTATAAGCCTTTTAAACACCCTATCCAAGCTCACCAAAAAGATCATCCTCTCCCGGGTCGACGAAATCGACACAGGACCAAAAGTCACACCTTATCACCAGTTTGGCTTCAGAGCCAGGCATTGCACGGTGCAGCAGGTGTGCAGGATTGCAACCGATATCGCGACCCAATTCAATAAAAATAAGGTCACGGTCATGACCCTACTGGACTTCGAAAAAGCCTTCGATACGGTCTGGACAGTAGGACTCGTGGCCAAACTTATCTCCTTCCAATTCCCTCCCATTTTAACCAAACTGATCTACTCGTACCTCACAAACCGATCCTGCACAATCAAAATTAATAATTCCCTCTCAAACCGTAAATCCATTGTAGCAGGAATTCCACAAGGCAGCGTCCTTGGTCCTAAACTCTTTAACCTGTACATTAGTGACATCCCCACATTCCCGAATACACACACAGCCCAATACGCAGACGACACAGCAATATACTCACACTCTTTCAGCACCCAAGTAGCCACAAAACAAACACAAATACACATAAATATATTAGAACACTACTGGGACACGTGGAAAATAAAAATAAACACAAACAAAACCGAAACCATAGTCTTTACACGTAAATTCACACACACCAGATTATTCACACCACTCGAAATACACAAACAAAAAATCACACCTAACACAACCAACATATTAAACACGCAATATGCAAAGCATCAGCCGTAATTCGCAACCTTTATCCTCTCCTTGTTAAAAATAGCTCCCTAACTGTAAAAAATATACTTCTCATTTATACATCAATCATTCGCCCCATCATCATGTATGCGGCCCCGGTCTGGTGTAACGCACCGATCACCACCACCCTACCACTGCAACGCCTGCAAAATAAATGTCTTCGCCTGGCGACCAGCTCTGGAAGATACACACGCATAACACAATTACACAAACATACCTTACATCCGTGATTACATCCAAGACACATCACAAAAATTTTACAAAAACACACAATTTAATTCAAATCCACTTATAAGAAACATCACACAAATTCGCGACAACAACACCACATGTAGACTCAAACACAAGCTTCCCTACCTAGACTTGCCCATATTTCATGAGGAGTTTCATGAGCAGAACACCTAACACTAACACATACAACGATACCTTACACAACAGAACACAAACAAAACATCTCTCACACACACAAAAATGTACCATCAATCATCCATAATGTATATAAAATATAAGTGATTTTAAATTAATTAAGTTAGTTTGTAAGTTTTAACAAAAATAATTTTCATTATGTAAAATATTTAAATGGGTTTTTGGTACCTCCTTTCCCACAAATTACAATCCCAATACACAAATAAAAATAAAAATTATAACAAAGACAATCACACAATGTTTAAGCGCACAACGCAATTACACACATACACAGATATACACTCCCTATGTGAGTAGGAGCTCTTACAAAACCAACCATGTTGTCCAAACATTAGTCTATAAGAAAATTAATGTACAAAAAAAAAACAATTAAGAACATTGAAAATTAAAATGAATGATCGGCACGAAACCGATGGTCGCGGGTTCGAGTCCTGCCGTATCCGTTACTTTTTCAACTGCTTAAAAAAAATTATTCTTGAATAATCTGCCATTATATACCCTACCCGCACCTATTCTAGGTGAGGGATGTCAGTTTTTTTTCATTTTATCTTTTATTTCTGTGCTCTGATCACCTGTAGTCATGGCGGCATCAAGGTCAGTTCGCCAGACGCACACACGCATACCCTCGCGCCAAATTTTACTTACTCTGCCACTGATCTGTCTCATATTCAATTCAGACATTTGCTGAGACACACCCACCTCCGAACACCCAGTCTCAAATTTAAGCCAGGATCACTACTTTCGCGTACGATCCTAAGTATTTTAATATGGGACGCAAATCCCTTCATTTCGTCTCATTCAAACTCAACACGTCTAGCAAAGCATCTCATAAGAGACAACTTTGATTGTAGTTTCTCTTTACACCAGATGAATAAATAAAATGAAACTCTAATCAAATAAATTTTCACATTACTATCTTTGAGTTAAAACGTTATGCGTAATGAGCTGTATGGTAAAGTATGGAATTGTTTATATTGATAAAGAGAGTGATATTAACAATAGGCTCTATAGGAAAGGTCTCGATCTTATAGGATAAATTCATTATATTGTGAATTATAAAATTGCGATTGAGTGAAGTTTTATTGTGTGTTTTGCTATGGTACCTAACATTTCAGCCGGAAACGTTTTCGAATTTTGCATTTATTGAATTATTTGATTTTTAGTACTTTGTGTTATTCAGTTAGTTGCGATAGTGATATAAAATAAGAGTTGTTATTGGTTCTAGCATAAATAAATTAAATAACGTTCACGAGTTTTTTTTTCAAAAGGTTATGGGCCCAGGATTAAATGGGAAAATCAGTTTAACTTTGTGTTTAGTAAGCTGATGCTATAAAAAAGTCGATCCCCGTGTTAGTCACGTAAATTAAAAAAAAATCTGATCGGGATGAAAAAAAAAATTTTCATGTCTTGTCGCGAACATTGAGTTGGCGGAACGAAAGCTGTGTGTCGGCTTATAGTAATTGTACGCGTTGGTGGCTGAAATGGCTGAACGAGTTGATGTAAGCAATCTGAGCAAGTTCAATGGTTCAGATTATAATCAATGGAAATTTCAAATAACCTGTGTCCTAAGAGCACAGGGACTTCTCGATACCGTAAGCGGAGATGAGGTCAAATCTGATGCAGACGGTGTGGATAGAAAATTATGGATAAGAAATGATGCGACTGCCATGTTCATCATAACATCTGCCATGGATTATACACAAATCAGATAGGTAGGTAGGTAGGATTAAAATTTAAAGGCGTATCAGCCTCTTGGGCTATTCACGCCATAAACTATATTATGAAATAAAGTTACATTTTAAATATATGTTGTGTAAAAATAAAATTATAAACTTAAAACCTATTAAATGTAAAATATTAATAAAGAGGATTCAAATATTATATATGAATAAATGAAATGTACAGGTTTAAAATTGTAAAAATAAAATGATATTGTAAAAGATTATTGAGTGCTAAAAAAAAAACGTGTATAAATAAAATTAAAGACAAAGCCAGCACTTTTAAATAAAGGCAAATAGACCTGTATTCCTGAGGAACAGGACGACCCTGTCAATGAGTGTCGAATGGTCACCAAGGGCCACCGACAGGTCAAGTGGCAGACCCGCCCTGTTTCGGTGCTCGGTAAACTTGCGCCACTGTCAAAGCAGTGTCACACGTTTCGCACATCGGAGCCTCCCCACGGCGCAGAAGATGACCATGCGTCCACCAGATGTGCCCTTTACGGAGTCTCGCCACAGCGACCTCCTCCTTTCGGGATGCCCTATGGGAAGAATCCCATGGCCTTACGTTGTGCTTAAGACTTTTAAGCTTGTTGGAAACTATATGACTCCACCTTGCCTGCCACTGATTCATGATCAGATGCTTAAAATAACCTTTGAGGTCATCAGCAAGCACCCGATCACAATCAGTGGTGGCCTTGAACAAAGCTCGCTTAGCTGCTGCATCAGCTGCTTCATTCCCGCGAATACAAACATGACTCGGTACCCAAATAAAGCGCACGATAGACCCTTTTGACTATAGTGTCATCAAGGTTGCTTGTATCTGCTGCAAGAGAGGATGTTTAGGGTACAAAGAATCAATCGCTTTCAAAGCGCTCATTGAGTCTGACACAATAACAAAAGAATTACGTGCGAGTCTGCAAATATAGAGAAGTGCTTGGTAGAGTGCATACAGCTCTGCCGTCTATACGGACGAGAGTTTGTGAAGACGAAACTCACATGCACCTCTTGCCGATATATAAGCACATGCAACCCTGTCGTTGCTCTTCGAACCGTCGGTGTAAATGTGAATCCATTGCTGATAGTTTCGATGATTCGAGCAAACTCACGTTGGAACAGAATGGGTGGAGTAGAGGATCGATCTAGCTTTGATAGCGCATAGTTGGTATTCGGACGGGAGAATGTCCAAAGAGGAAAGGGGTGCAAGAAGTGTCTGGGGTTGAAGGAAGTTCAAAATTAACTTCTCCAAAAGTATTGCGAGATCTGATAGTAAAGGATCCCACCGAACGAGCCCTACGGTCATAAATCTCCGCAAACTGTTGACCAAAGACAGTGTCAAAAACCAAGTGATATGGTTTCAACTTCATGGCTGCCGTGTAGTTCATGGTCAAAAGCCTGCGACGATCATACAGAGAAGGCTCGCCAGCTTCGCACAATACACTTGGTTTTGGGCTGGTACAAAAAGCACCAGTAGCTAGAAGAATACCAGTATGGTGTATCGTATCAATGGTTTTGATAACCGATGGCCTGGCAGAAGCGTAAGCGATACAGCCGTAGTCCAGCTTGGAACGTATCAAAGCCCGATACAGGCGCAGCATAGAAATTCTATCGGGACCCCACGATTTGGAAGAAAGAACTCAAATTTAGAAAAAGCCAACATTTTGCCTTCAAAGCCACAAGATGGGCACGCCAGTTAAGCTTCTTGTCAAATGGAAGACCTAGAAAACGGACAGTTTCCACAAATGGAAGATCAGTACCGTTGAGAGAGAGAACAGGATCTAAGTGACGGTGACGGCGTTGACAGAAGTGAATGCAATCTGTCTTGGCTGCAGAAAATACGAAACCTTGCTCAGTAGCCCAGGTATGCAGACGATGGATTGTTAACTGCAGCTGACGCTCTATGGAAGCCATATTGCGGGACCTGCAGAAAATCGCCAAGTCGTCCACGTACAGGGATCCCAGGACAGGTGAACGAATACACTGAGCAACACCGCTGATGGCCACAGCAAACTACGTAACACTCAAAATAGATCCTTGCGGTACTCCGTTTTCTTGAATAAAAATTTTGGAAAGATCATTTCCCACATGAACTTGAAATTTCTTTAAGAAAAGAAAGCTTTCAAGAAATATGGGAAGATTACCTCTCAAGCCCCAGGAGTGTAAAGTGCGCATAATACCAAAACGCAAAGTGGTATCATAGGCCCGGGCAATATAAAAAAACACAGCTACCATATGTTGCTTGTTGAGAAAAGCATCCCGGATGGTTGATTCAAGTCTTATCAGGTGGTCTGCAGTGAAACGGAAACGCCGGAAGCCGCACTGGATGTTATCCAACAGGTTGTTTGATTCCAGGAACCAACAAGTTGATCATGCGTTCCATAAGCTTGCAGACACAATTGGTAAGCGAAACTGGGCGATAGCCAGATGGCAGTGTTTTATCTTTTCCAGGCTTTGGGATTGGTGCAATGATCGCATCACGGCATGGTGTTGGGCAGATACCGGAAAACCAAATGCGATTATATATTTGTAAAAGAAACGTTTTTCCAGCAGGATCCAAATGGCGAAGCATCTGGTAGTGAATAGAATCAGGCCCAAGAGCGCTGTCGTGCGAATCTGAAATCGCACTTTCAAGTTCATCCACGCTGAAAGAAAGATTTTAAATTTTGTCGCCCGGAGAAACAAAATTGAGACATTGACGTTCCAAGATAGATTTTCGAGCGAGGAACTCAGATGGATAGTGATTGGAACTTGAAGTATCCGCGAAAGTAGAAGCTATAATATAAGCAACATCAGACCGAAAGGTAATGACATTGCCATTGATTTTTAGGCCAGAAACAGTGCTAGATTTTGAGCGGCCAGATATTTTTCTGACCTTCTTCCATACCTTCGAAACTGGAGTGGAGGGTGTAATGGAAGAAATGTATTTCTGCCATGACGCTTTCTTACTTTGCCAAACAATTCTTCTAGCTTTTGCCTTGGCTTGGAAGTAACGCTTGGAAGTAACGCTGCGAGCCACTCTCTCCATCGTCTGAAGACTTACCTCTAGGATCGTGGGACTCACCTTACCGGTACAGAGAACGTAACGGCAAGCCGGGTGATCAGATAGGGTTAGTATCTGACCGCCCGTTTCGCAAGAATCCGAAGCCAAAGTGGCTGACGGCAGCAGAGGTGCTGCGGGTGAATTCTAACCCTCACCCGCAGGGGGTACACAAATCAGATTGATTGAAAATTGCACCTCATCAATTAGATAATATGTAAGTTTGATTCAATTTATTTGCAAAATCTGAATCTAATAAAATTATTGCGCTTGAAAGGTTTCATCAATATCGAATGAATGATATTGAAATTATGGCTCAATACATAGCTAACCTAGAAAATTTAGCCAAGAAATTGAAAGATAACGGTGAAAATGTAAGTGATGCTGCAATCATGATGAAAATTATAAGCACATTACCCCTAAAGTAAAAAAGAAAAACTTTCGCCAAGCATGGTTGTCATTTTCAGAGGATAGACAAACATTGTCAAATATAACTTCAAGACTTATTGATGAAGAATTAAGTCTTTCATTGTCAGAACAGTTTGAATCTGCTTTGTCGACTTCTATGAAAACAAAACAAAGATCATACAACTCAGGAGATCGAAACAGATCAAGAGATTATCGACTAAAGGACCAAAGTTCTGTAAGTGGATAAAAATTTGAGAAAAATACAAACTTTAAGTCAAAGAGTGGAAATTATAGCAAAGTGACTTATTATTAATTTCATGAAAGGATACATATTGCCCGCGATTGCAATAATAAGTAATATAAGTCCAATATAGCTTATAAATCTGAAAATAATCGTCAGAATGATTTTTTAGGTGTTAATACATATTTTTCAAGCGAAATAGAAAATACACATGACTACTGGACTATGGACAGTTGCGCAGATGACCCATCGAGTCGATTATTTCTCATACTTGACAATGTTGAGAACAGGTACATCGGTGCTACTTGGACACAATGAGTCACTTATAGTTGAAGGAATAGGAGAAGTTGAAATCCAGAAATTGATCCATTATACTTGGCATGACTCTGTTATTACGAATGTTTTATATGTGCCTAAACTAAAACGAAATTTGTTGTTAGAGGGAGTAATCGCTAAAAGAGGATGGACGGTGATTAAGAAGAATGGTTTGGCTGAGATCAAAGTTAATGAAAATGTGATTGCACCCGCCATTTAAGAAAACAATAATTTGTATCGCATGTTTTTTAAGACTATTCTAAGTCACCAAGCAAACTCGACATCAAAATCTCACCATAATACTATACAATTATAGCACGATAGACTAAGACTTGTTAACACCACTTGAAGTCGTAACATGATCGATAAGGGCTTGATATCTGATGCAATTTCAATTACAGACAAAGATTTTTTCTGCAAACCATGTATGTATGGGAAACAACATCGTTTACCACATTCAACCAAGGGAAGTAGAAAGGCTGAAATAGGAAAACGAATTATCTCAGATATTTGTGGACCATATGCTTGAATCAATTGGTGGTGCGAAATATTTTCTCTTTTTAAAGATGACATGTCTAGCTATTTGTATGTGTACTTCTTAAAACACAAATCGGATGTTTTACAACGATTCAAAAAATACTCGATTATGATGACAGAGAAATTCTACAAGATTTTGATTTAACATACTGACAACGCTAAGGAATATGTAAATCAGGAATTTACAGATTTTCTGAAGAAAGAAGCGTATCGTAAAACATCTCTAAAGACCAATTGACCTCGGTATAGAATATCGAAGAAACGATAATTTCAATCACTCGATTGGAAATCATGTCCGGAGGTACAGTTACATGGTCATCAAATCGTCAGAAATCAATTGCATTATCTAAAACAGAGGCAGAATATATTGCAACTTCTGAAGCTACTAGAGAAGTAATTTGGTTACGTCAAATGCCCTAGAATATTGGAAACTCGATCAACGAACCGACTCGATTGTTGGCTGACAACCAAGGAGCGATATTTTTGGCAAATAATCCAGTATTTCACAAAAGACCGAAGCACATTGAGATAAAATATCATTTTATTCGTGAGAAGTTGGAAGTAATAGCAATTGATGTCATTTTCGTTTCATCTAACGTTCAGCTGACGGACGTATTCACTAAGCCTTTGCCCCTTGATCGTTACAAAAATTTGATTTTATAAATAGGCATACCTTATTCATAGATAGCTAACCATATATTTACAAAGTATTCAAATAGAGGGAGTATTGAATTATTTGATTTTTAGTATTTTGTATTATTAAGTTAGTTGCGATAGTGAAAGATAAAAAAAAGGAGTTGTTATTTGCTCTATCATAAATAAATTAAAAAACGTTCACCAAAGTTTTATTTCAAAAGTATTTGAGATCAACGCTTATCCAGAATTCCTCCAAAAGTTCTCCATCTTATTATGAATCGCCATATAAAGCTTGATATTAATTTTCAATTCCGAAATATTCAAAATTAAAATGGAAAGTTACAAATTCTGTACATATTTTGGACATTCTTACAAGTTTTATACAAACACCATCATACAAATACTCTTGATGTACATAATTGATGATTGCCAGGTTTGGCAGCGTGCTTACAGAATGTTAATATTGCCTAAACATTTGTAGTATGAATTAATTCAAATATACAAACTATAATATTAATTACAGTATGAAAATATTATATCAACATCTGCAGTGTCATGCTCCGAACTTTCTTATTCGCATTTGGGTTAAACCATATCGTAGTTTCATTATTTATCTAATTCATAATATTTGTTCTAACCTTTAGATTGCTTTTACACTAAATATATTTCTTTGATTAAATATTAAATGTCAAACATCAAATTATGAAAGGCTATTTTGTTAAACAATTGACAGTCGCTGATGATACGATTTATGTAAAAATATGTATAATAAGCAGAGATTTATTATGAAACTAGTACCCTTTGTGGAAAAAAAATTCTCACTAAAGTTGTGCTGAATATAAATACCTTTAATTTTTGTTTAAATAAATTCTCTGTAACTGTAACCATTTTTGAGTAGTTTCAGAAACTACAAAAAATTACGAGAGTAAACAGGCACTTCCGCGTCGAATATTTTTTTCAAAAATAAGAGGTGCACACTCCAGGCATATGCAAATTTTAAGTTTAAAGTTTCATAATTTTAGCTTCAACCGCTTAGGCTGTAGAGAACATACACACACACACCCACACAGACACACACACACACACACACACACAGACGAACTTCATTCGAAAAATAGCCGGATTCGATTCAGGGAAGGTCAAAACGTAAATTTCCGTTAAAATCTCGAGTTCGAAATTTTTCATGATTACAATACTTACTTATACTGCGTATAAGAAAGTAAAAAGAATGTTTTCTTCAAGGAGATAATAATTATAATTAAAAATAAGAAATTGCATTTACTATCAATAATATTTCTGTAAAAGATAATGATTGTCAAATACTTAGAATGGACAAATTTAAAAATTGTAAATAAGCTTTGCCTATTTAGAATGAAAGTATAATGTCAAGTTCTTATTAATTAACCTACAAGTAAATCAATATAGGTTCGGTTAATAATTTAAAGTAAAATAAACCTTTTATGACATTTAGCTATTATAATTATAGTCGCTCTGAGCATGACCAGTTTTTTTATATTAAAATACGTTACTTGAATGCGATTCACGGGAATTATGTTTGGCAATATGCACATAGTGATTAATTATGTTAATTATTCTAATAACTAGTCTGATGTTCCAAATGAAAATGTGTTTGAGATAAAAGAGAATATTTAAAAAGGAAATAAGAATGAAATATTTTACTTAGAAATTGACTAATACTGTGCAAACTCTTCATACTAAAGCTCTCTTACGTATGCAACGGGTAAATATAAAAATCGACATTACTTAGTAAACGATAGGTAAGTTAAATATGATCTCAGTTTGCCATACGACAGCAAAGTGTCCGGACGTGTTCACACGGTTTTTTTTCTCTCTGCTGACAAACGCGAACGCACCTAATACTGTGCATAAAAATAGTACTACCATATCGTTAAAGAACTGTGAGTAAATAAAAATATCAGAAGAAACACAACTTTTCGTTCCCGCATAGGAGCCCTCTTATGAGGGAATCCTTGCAATATCTACTAAAAGCTGAAATGTTCAACAACACCAACAATTCACCACAAGGTGATACATCTGACAGTGAAATGAACGAAGATTTCGAAGACCCCAAAAATCCTCGAAAGCGGCCTCCAACTCATGCAATTTCAAATGTGAATAAGAGATACCAAAGCGAAACCCCTACCAAAAATCGATTCTCAATCTTACAAGAAGAAGATGATCAACAATCAACTAGTGCTAGCAACACAAATGCCCAGGTAAAAATTCCACCTATTTTTCTCAAAGATATTAAAAATTACCAAGAAGTACTAGCTGACATAAAATCACTAATCAAAAATGCTGAATTTACTACCAAACAAATGGGAAACAACGGTGTTAAAATTTCTTTAACAACAATTGAAGACTACAGGCTACTAGCTTCTTACTACGACGCACATAAAGTCCAATTTTACACATTCAGCATTCCTGACAAAAATGTCCTATCCGTAATAATAAGAAGCATACCTACATCACTTACAGAAGAGGAAATTAAAGAAGAATTAGCCAAAGATTTTCAAGTCATTAAGGTAGTCCGACTACTCAACAAGGAAAAAAAACCAATACCCATCTGCTCGGTAGAACTCACCAAAAACGAAGACTCGATGGAAATATTCAACCTCAAATACATTATGCACGCATCAGTATCAGTTGAACAAAGGCGCAAAAGCAAGGATATACCTCAATGCACACGATGCCAAGCCTTTGGACACACCAAAAATTTCTGCAGACTAAACGCCAGATGTCACAAATGTGCAGGACTACACCACTACAAAGATTGCCAAAAAAAAAAAGGATGATAAACCAAAATGTGTAAACTGTGGGGGGGATCACCCTGCAAATTACCGAGGCTGCCAATATTTTAAAGACCTCAAAGCTAAAATCAATCGCAACAACCAACCCAGCACCATAAATCCTAAGGCTCAAAACTCCACAAACCAGCAAAAAAGTAATGCAAATAACACCGCAACTTCAAGCCAAACATGGTCATCGCTATTCAAAAACAAACATAACAACCCACCTAACAAAAATCCCGCCGCCAACTCACAGACCATTGAAACCACCACCCCATCCTTCCTTACCCGTATCATTGAATTTATCAAACCCTACCTAGAAAACATAAAAACGTTCTTTACTACGCTAATAACGTCCCTATTCTAAACGTACATGGCAACAAAACAAATCCAAAATCTTATAATTGTCAACTGGAATGCAGATGGAATCAAAGAAAAACGTGCAACAACCATAGATTTTTTACAACGACATCATGTCGATATCGCTTGTATAACCGAAACACACCTTATCCCAGCAGAAAAATTCACCATCCCCGGTTACACTATCATCAGAGCAGATCGGGACGCCCCCTTTGCTTCAGGAGGTGTAGCGATTATAATAAAAAAGCAACTAAAACACCATGTTTATCCCTTAACCATACTCACAAATATTGAAGCAACAGCAATAGAACTAATGTTACAAAACAACAGAAAAATTAAAATCATAGCAGCCTACAATCGACCGAACAAACGCCTGCTGGAAGCAGACATCCTCTCTATATTTCCAGGCAGAATACCTGCATTACTCCTTGGGGATCTAAATTGCAAACATGTAGATTGGGGCTGCCACACTACGAACCCAAATGGATCAAGGCTACACAACATCCTAGCTACTCATCCACACCTACAAATCTCCGCCCCCTCCGAAGCCACCCACTATCCATACAGACCAGACCATCGTTCTGATATCCTGGATATAACCTTACATACAAACCTAAAACACTTCCCTTTCACACAAACAGTTATTAATGAACTGGACTCAGACCATGTGCCGGTAATTTTAACACTGAACAGCTCACCTCAACTTCATCAAATCCCTACATCCCTCATCTCAGGAAAAATCGACTGGAATATATTTCATAATAAGTTAAAATTAATTCTACAACCTCCACAAAGCTTACACACAACCGAAGATATCGACAATGCTATCAAACACTATACGGATGCATTAGTCAATGCAGTACATTCCGCACACTTAAATAGGTACAAAAAGAGAAGCTATCCCAATGCTACACCAGATTATATAATAAAAATTATTAAACAAAAACACAAAATTAGAAGACTATGGCAAAATACACGAAGCCTTATACACAAACAGGAACTTAACCGCTTAACACATCGCGTGAACCGAGAATTACATAATCACAGAATAACTTCCTATCAGAACTACCTGGCAAATATAAATCCTCGGGATACATCATTGTGGCAAGCCACAAAAGCATTTCTGAAGAATCCTACCGTGATACCACCTCTTCACATTGATAACCAAATATACATTACTGACACAGAAAAATGCGAAGCATTTGCAGACCACTATAAAAAGGTTTTTACAACCCCTGACAGGGACACGGGAAACGAAACTGAAACTAATACGACAGCCACAGATCTCGATAATAATATTCCACTCAATTTCACCACCCCGGCAGAAATCAAAAGGCTTATTAACCAACTACATAATCGAAAATCGCCAGGATACGACAACATTCCAAATATAATACTAAAAAACTTGCCTAAGAGAGCACTAGCGTTTCTCGCCACAATACTGAATGCCTCTTTATCCAAAGGCTACTTTCCAGCAACGTGGAAACACGCAGAAATAATCGTATTTAATAAACCAGGAAAAGAAAAAAAGAATCCAGAGAGCTACAGACCCATCAGCCTCCTCTCAAATATTTCCAAGCTCTATGAAAAAATAATCAAAACCAGACTAGAATTAACCCTAAATAATAAAAATACCATACCTCCATTCCAATTTGGTTTCCGATGCAATCACTCCACCAATCATCAACTACTGAGACTCTCAGAACTCATTATTAACGGATTTGAAAACAAAATGTATACCACTATAGCCTTTTTAGATGTTGCACAGGCATTCGACCGAGTCTGGCACAAAGGACTGATTACAAAACTAAAGCTAATAAATCTCCCAGCCTATCTTCTAAACACCCTCAAATCCTTCTTAACCGGCAGAACGTTCTGCATCAAAATCAATGGATCCAAATCTAGACCAAGAAACATAAATGCAGGTGTCCCACAGGGCTCTATTCTCGGTCCGATTCTCTTCAACATATATGCACGACATCCCAGTGCCTGAGACCGCCACTCTTGCAATGTACGCCGACTACACGGCCATAATAACGCAACACAAGGACATAAATACTGCCAGAAACAACCTACAACGCTCTATCGACACCTTAATACCCTGGTTTCACAAATGGCATACTACCTTAAATGCATCCAAGTGCGAAACCAAAATCTTCGCCTTAAAGAAAAATATTGAACCAGACGCTATCCTCATAAACGAAGTCGCAGTACAATGGAATCCAAGTAACTCTACCGTGAAATACCTGGGAGTGCACTTCGACCGACGTCTCACCTGGAAACCTCATGTAAAAATAAAATTAAAAGAGACCAACAAGAGACTCGGAATGTTGTACCCCATTATCAACCGTAAAACATCATTGCGGCCCGAATACACTAAACTGATCTACACAGCTATACTAAGACCAGTCCTCACCTACGCTTGTCAAATCTGGGGAACAGCCTCTGATACAACAATAAAGAAAGTACAATCCTTTCAAAATAAAATACTCCGCATAGCTGTAAACGCACCCTGGTTCATACGAAACACCCAGCTGCACAAAGAATTAGGACTAAACACCATTAAAACACACATCAAGAAAATAGCCAAGAAATTCTTTTTTAAAATTCAAGCCTGCTCAAGTGCAAACTATTTTCATCTAGGTCAAAGATCCAACCGAACAAGACTCAAAAAAAGACTTCCTCAAGACCTACTCATCTCTCCAAACGAAGAAGGAACTGGCGAAAGCGAATAAACGCCAATCCACCAATAAAACCAAGCCACTGAGGGATGATACGTCATTGACCTCATTAATGACACCTAATACCAGCTAAGAATCTATATCATATTATAAATACCATGTATAACATAATTTTTGTTGAGCTGGTATAAATGTACATTAAAAAAAAAAAAAAAAAAAAAATATGATCTATTGCAACTTTTACCCAAAAAAACTAATATTTTTGACACGTCGACAGAAATTGTGTTTTTAAATAATCAAATAGATATGTTATTACATCTTTTTATTAGATAATAAAGCACATCGTCATTTAAAAAATATTATATCTATTTAAAGAACAGCGTTTCAGCACTCCTGTTTTTATCCAGGTTCAGAGGTAAACTGCACTAATCCTATCATTTCAGCTAACTTTTATTTTATACGTGCATTTAACTGGGCAATTCATGTGCGGATATTGCGATGTCTTAAATATATTTTGTGTATTCTTTCTTAATTAGCTAGAAAAATCTGGAATAGCTTGTTTCGAACTTTTTTATACGTAATTTGATTAGATGATTTCATATTTATATGACTTAACTAATTTATACTATGCTAATATTCTTTGAAACAATCTTTCTCTAAATGTTTTGCCTCCAACACACACACACACACCTACCAAAGTACGAACACATACCCACACAAACACAAACACACACACACACACACACACACACACACACACACACACACACACACACACACACATACATACACACACATACATACACACACAAACGCAAAGTTCTAAATGTAAAATTCCATTAAAATCTTTAGATCAAAATATTTTCACGATTAAAATACTGACTTATTATTTCGTATAAGAAAGTAAAAATATTATACCTAATTAAAAAAATTAATTGCATTTCTCTATATAGCCTAACTTATACGGTTATTTTTTTCTATAACGCAAAAATTAAATGATAATTACGTATTGAACGAATGTTTTAAAATTTTATTACAGGCTATATTGGTAAATAAATTAGACCGAGAAACATAAGGAGAAAAGCCTTGAAACCAAACGAATCCTTAAACACATCCATAAACTTTCTGAAATTACTTGGGGTTTGGTCTATAGAGGGCAAATGGAGAATTATTTATATAAACTATAGTCAAACTCTACATGCATTAGTATCTACTGTATATGCTATAACAATGCTTTTGTATGTTATCAAAGTATGGAGCAATCTTATAGAAGTAGCAGATACTGTCTTTTTGATGGTCACAATAACTTGCATTGCTTTCAAATTTGGTCTGCGGAAGAAACAGAAAATGAAAACACTAATAGCAACGTTAAATAGCAAAAGGTTTACAAGTCATGCGGAAGATCAAGATAATATCATCGAGCACGCTATGACAGTGACAAAAAGAAACAGTTTCTGCTTCAATTTGGCTTGTACGATTGTATGCTGGTGCCATGGCATTGATCCTCTATTAAATGGAGAGAATAAGTTGCCGCTAAATGCATGTTTTCCATTTCCTACTGCTATTTCACCGTATTATGAAATTGTTTTCGTGTATCAAGTACTAGGTAAGTATCACTTATTTAAATCCAAAATTAAATCGGTTCCAAAAATCGCCATTGATTTCTATAATTTCCATCATAGCATTATCTTTAATATATGCTATACAAACATATCATCAAACTTAATCCCGTCTTTTGGGGAGCCAGAAAACCATTAGCATTCTTCACATCTTTACAGACTTTCACATCTTTACAATCTTCGCCATTCGCACTTCTGTCGTTCATTTGAACTCATTAATTTATTCATACATTTCCTTCTGTTCCTCTTGTTTGCAACATTTCTTTCAGCAAGCTCATTCTCAACCATATTTTTCCATTAACGTTTTTCTCGGAACTGGGCGACAACAGTACGTCTATACAAGTCAATCAATAGAAAGAATTATTTTAACGTCTTAATTAATGGACAGTGTACTATCGGGTATCGTAGGATTTTTTTTATTGTTGATAGATATTTATTTATTAATAAATTCATTTAGTATTTTTTGCTACAAATTGTACTCTTTCTTTTAATCGCGTGCCATTTCTACAAATATCAATATTTTTAGAAGCGGCTACGTATTCCAAAAGCTATTTTAGATATATTTTATATCTATTTTTAGATCTATAACCTTTTGTCGTTTTGGTCCCAGGTTTATTAGTGGCTACTCAAGTCTTTCGCCCGATTAGTGCTGCTTCTATAAACCTTCATATGTTAGACGACACTAGCAACACCAACTTCGTATATTTCTATATGAAAAAAATTCATAATGTAGTCAAATAGAAGTTATATAAAGACACACCTACTATTACTTCATGTTAGATCAGCCAGAAAACCCTTAGTTGGCATTATATCATATTCACTCAGACAATCTGTTTAGAGAATTTCTTCATGTAATAAACAGTATTCTCATTACAACAATCAAACAGGCAAGTTGTACATTAATTTGCATAATAAAGTAACTTTTTAAAAAAGCAAATTAAGAGTTACAAATTATTATTTACATGATAAGAACATATAAACGAATTTTATACAAGATGTATAATTTCGTCAAGAAAAAAATTTGAAATAAGACCTTTTTGTTGAAAAATCACTTCCCACATATTAACATAAAATTTAGTTTATTAGTGATGTATTTGTGTCAGTGATGTACAACTATTGAAACACCTGACGAGATGACTGAAGTACACTGTAAAGTAGAATCGCGTCGATTGCTAATATAGTATATTATTCGTGGAAATTAACCAATTATGTGATTAATTATTACTGTCTTATTTAGCTTAGATTGTAAGAATTTATAAAATCTAGCATTTTTTTAGAATTTTTTAGTTCAGCGTCTGACATGCCAGATATTTATTTGTATTGTAATTAAGAAAACTTTCGATCTCGAGATTTTAAAGGAATATTGCTTTTGTCCTACTCTGAATCGAGTTGAACTAGTAAAGAGATGTTGTATGTCTGTGTGTATGTATGTGCTCTGCAGCTGAAAGGTTCGAGGATAAATATTATTTTTTTAAACTTAAAATTTATGTATGCCTAGCAAGAAATCCTTCATATTTTGAAAATGTATGTATATAAATATATATATATATATATATATATATATATATATATATATATATATATATATACACATATATATATATATATATATATATATATATATATATATATGTGTATATATGTGTATATATGTGTATATATGTATATATATATATATATATATATATATATATATATATATATATATATATATATATATTTTTTTTTTTTATTTTTTTTTTTTAATTATTATAGCGGATCGCCTACTAAGGTCATTACCGCTTATATAGACGATCGTTTAATATGATGTTAAATGTTCAATGTGCAGGAACTAGCATACAATAAAGCTCTGTCGTGAAATTACTGAAACGAGAGTTTTGGCTAAAATAGAACGTACCGAAAGTATATTATGCATTCACAAATGTGAAGCATACTCTGCACTGCTGATATGTGCAGAAACCAGTTGGGAACTGCCTAAAACCACAGCCCCGAGAGAAAAGAAAAATAATTACAATAAAAATAATGAAATGCTAACTGTCGAGAACGAAAAGAAAATAACGTTTTAGATTTGATGCAACATATCAATTGCACGTAGAAACGTTAGCAGTTTATTTATGTGCATCACACCATTGCTTAAATAGCTCGCCAAGGGACCCTCAATACCAGCATTGCAACGATGCAAATTGTAATTAGGACACTGCTCGAAGATATGATCGAGAGTGAGCATAGTGTTACAAGTGGAGCAGAGCGGTGGTTGTTCTCCAAGTAACAGGAACAAGTGTGTGAGACAAGTGTGCCCTATTCTCAGACGTGAGACAGCTACTTGCTCTCACCTTGTTAGGCGGAGCGGTGGTAACCACCGCTCCACTGACACCTTTAACGTCGCAATTTGCTAGTGGAATTATTCCACTCCTCTTGCCATGTCTTAAGACAATGAACAGACACAGATATCAACACATCATCGGCGCGCAAGAGATGACGAACTAGATAGTCGCTGTTGGCTGCCGCAAGAGCAGTCTGGTCGGCACAGAGATTGCCGGGTATCCCAACATCACCGGGTATCCACATAAGTACGACATCTCTCTCTAGCTCCCGTAATCTATCGATTTCCCAGCGAATGTTCACTACAGTAGGATCAGATGAAAATCTGCTACTGATACCCAAGATGACACTCAGAGAATCAGTGCAGACGAGCAGGTGACGTCGCTCATCGATAGATCGACGGGAGTGTCGAAGAGAGTAGAGGATCCCATATAACTCTGCGGTATACACCGAGCTTATGGGTGACAGTGTGAACGAGTAGGATACGCCGTCAGTCAGGAAAGCACAGCCAGTTCCAGAGTCTGTCTTGGAGCCATCGGTATATGTGTAATGAAAATCTGTGTACTGTTGCAGCTGAATAAAGAATTCGACTAGGTATATGGCATGAGGAGTGGAAGCTTTACGCTTACTGGTCAGCGCAAGATTTGTTGATAAGCCTCTAGATGCCCATGGAGGTACTGCGGAATATATCCGTGGTAAACCATGCCCTTGGTTGTTGAGGATGGTATTCAACAGTCTTGGGAGTTTTAATGCGAGTGGGTATAGGGAAGTCGCACTATTTCTATACAAACGCTCTAACTCTGCATTGCGGAAAAAGATGGTATAGTTCAGGTGCTGTGTGAGCGTTTGAATTTTGCACACGTACCTCATACCAAGTTACATGTACCTTATGTGAAGTGGCGGAACACCAGCTTCACAGTGAAGGCTTCGAATTGGCATAGTCCTAAACGCACCGGTGACAGTTCGAATACCAGCATTGTGTACACTGTCTAGCTTCTTCAATTGATGGGAACTTGCTGTATACACAATGACGGCACCGTAGTCTATCCTGGGCAGAACCATACTGGTGTACAGGCGTAGCAAAGAGTCCCTTTCGGCTCTCCATTTTTTGGAGGAAATACACTTGATTGCATTCAATGTCATTCTGCACTGCGCAGAAACAGTGTTGATGTGTTTCAACAGTAAGAAACGTTTGTCGAAAATTAAATCCAGAAACTTCACCTCATCTACAATCCGCACTGGTCTGTTGTAAAGCGTCACAACAGGACAGTTGTGTGCTTTGCGTAGTCGACAAAAATCGATAGCACATGTCTTTTCCGTAGACAAACGGAAACCACGGTCGGATGCGGCCAGAGTAACAATGTCTACAGTCTGCTGTAATCTCTCCTGGCAGATAGCAAGAGATTGAGACGAAGTGAAGAGGGTGAGGTCGTCGACATAGAGACAATAATCAACGGTATTGGGGATGGTAGAAACGATGTCATTGATTGCAATCAAGAACAAAGTAACACTTATGGAAGACCCTTGAGGAATACCGTTTTGCAACGGTCGTGTAGAAGAGAGAGTTTCTCCAACTCGGACCCTAATTGAACGGCGACAAAGAAAGTTTTCTATGAATTGAGGCAGATGGCCCCGTAGACCCCAGTGTTGAAATTTTCGTAGTATTCCATATCTCCAGGTCATGTCGAACGCTTTTTCTAGATCAAAAAACACAGCAACCAGATGGTTGCGTTTTAAGATACTAGACTGAATGGCGTTTGTCAAATACAAATGAAGGTCAGTGGTGGAATGGTGCTGACGAAATCCACATTGATATTTGTTGATGAGATTGCGAGATTCTAGAAACCAGCTGAGCCGGGAATTGATCATACGTTCATATATCTTTGATAGATAGCACGTCAAAGATAAAGGACGATAACTAGAAGCATGAGACACTTCTTTTCCCTTTTTGAGAATCGGTACAATTATTGCTTCACGCCAGACGTCTGGATAGATATTTTCAACCCACAGATGGTTAATAAATTCCACTATTCTTTGCTTGAAATGGTCGGGTAGATGTCGAAGCATTGCGCAAGCGATGTCGTCATGCCCGACAGAAGTGTTTGCAGTACGACTGAGTGCAAACTCAAATTCGTCGAAAGAAAAACTAGAATTGTAAAACTCAGTGTTATCCGAGTCGAAGTCTAGTGGAACCTCCTCAGCCGCTTTTACGCGCAAAAAATGAAGCGAATAATTGTCCGAATTGCTAAGAGCCTCAAACTGGTCTGCTAAAATCTCACAAATCTCACAAATCTCTGGAGCGTTGGAATATGGGAACATTATTGGTAGCCGTTCATATATCTGATTTTCTTCCAAAGTGTAGTTTGGTCGGAATCAGTACCGATTGAAGAAACAAAACCGCGCCAAGACTCGGTTTTAGACATAAGAATTGTGCGTCTGGCTTGCGCACGTGCTTTCTTGAACGTGATTTGGTGTGCAAGTGTCGGATTTCTCCGGTACACTTTTAGCGCGCGCTTTTTTGCAAGAATATCGGCAGTAACTTGAGCATTCTACCAGGGAACTGACCTCTTCCTGGCTCGACCGAAGCGGAAAATAGAATTCAATTAGAAAGATGTTGTAGTTCTACAAGTAAATCTGGTGACGGATCAGGTAGCTTTACGTTGTTCCTAAATGCATTCCAATCCGCCAGATCAAACAACCATCTTCTTGTTGATGTTTGAGCATCAGAAACAGCATGAGAAAGAAACGACACAAAAATGGGAAAATGGTCACTGAAATGGGCATCGTCAACTACCTGCTACTGAAGATATGCAGCTAAAGAAGATTGTAATATTACGGGGTGAAAATACCTGGCATGCTACTGCCTGTAACCTTGTTCTGATGGTGCAATCTTTAAAAGGGACAGAAGACTCAAGAACAATTGCAACGCCGCCATTGGCACGACCAACAGGATCAACGTCTTTGCGGAATATGTTATATCCCCGCAAGTTAAAAGAATCAAGAGGTTTTAAATGACTCTCTTGGATGCAGACCACTCTGGGGTTATGTTCAGCCATTAAAAGATTAAGCTCTGCTAGGTGGTTGACGATTACATTACAGTTCCATTGAATAATGAATGGATGTGACATAAGAAATGAAGAGTATGAGAAAAAAATAAAATAAAGAAAAGTATGAAAAGGCTGACTTTAAAGAGAAACCAGAAACGTGTTACGTTTTTGGGTTCCTCGGTTTGCCCTTAGGCCACCCACGCCTATCTTTGGGTTTACGAGCATTTTGTACCGCCTCATTGTCAATCGACATAGCGCTTGACTCTGAGTCGGAGGGAGAAACATTTGTAGCCTGTCCTGACAGAACAGGAGCAGGAGATGGCATAACATTTATGTTGAGAGGATTTTTTGTTGGTTGGGATGTACCTGACAGAACAGGCAATGGTACAGAAGGTTGTGACGGTTTTACGGATGCACATGTGGGTAAAGTTGCGGATGACAATACAGCGCTCATAATGGCGCCAAGATTAATGGTAATAGCTTCAGTAATCATTTTTTTAATTTCTGGAATAAGAATACCAGCGATATCGTTCACAGTTGGCGTAGGCGGTGTAGGCTTGAATGCAGTAACTTTAGCGAAGCTCAGCGTCGAAAGTTGAGAGTTCTGACGCATAAAAGCTATGGCCTCAGGATAACTGCAGTTACTTAATGTTTTATGTTTTGGGATACCGTACTCTTCTTTGAACTTGGAGCAGTTTCTCGACAGAGCGAGATGACCTTCTCCGCAATTCACACATTTAACAGGATCAGTGCATCTGTCTCCCTCATGTGGCGCTTTACCGCAAATGCAAATTTTTGTATCCTTACATATTTTAGAGGAGTGCCCAAACTTTTGACAGTTAAAACAACGCATTGGATTTGGAATGTATGGCCTAACAGGCAAACTGTACATTGCAACACGAATCTTTTCTGGCAACTTGTGGAGTGGAAACGAAACAATTATGGACGCAGTGTCTTCCACTACGCCATTGGCCTTGCGGGTAATCCGCCTGACCTCAGGGACACCTTGCGAACTAAGTTCAGAGCATAGCTCATCGGTAGTGCAGTTTAGTAAATCCCGACAAGTTATTACACCCTTGACGGTATTTAGAGTTGTGTGATACGTAACGTCCACAGAAAAATCACAAAAAACTGTTACTTGTAGCAACCGAGTTGCTTGTTTCGCCGACTTCGTCTCGACCAACAAGCCATCTTTAATTTTTTTGACGGACTGGACTTCACCAACAATTCCGTACCATTGTTTGCTGATTAGAAAAGGGCTGACCTTGAAAAAGTCAGTTCCGTCCTTTTTTTTTGATGACCAGAAACCGGGGTGTTTGCCCCACCGTCAACTGGCTCTTAATTTTCTGCTTTTAAGCAGGGTTAGAGGTAACGGAGGGGTTGCCCTCTCCGTCGAATACCCCGTCCGCCAACGCGGACAATTAGAAAGTAAATAAAATTGAAAAACCCAGCTGAAAATAAGATAACGTTGCCAAAACTACGAAAAAGAAACAATATTTATTCAAAATGAATAAAATCCCGAACGAAAACAGTCGTTAAACGACCAAAACAACACCATACAAAACAAAATAAACACAAACGAACGATAAAAAACCTAAGTTCAAAGACGAAATTTGTTTGTTTACACTTTGAATGTATTCGCACAGAGCTCACGTAAAGAACGTCCGATCACTCTGGCATCTAGTACACGTATGTACACTTGTATATATATATATATATATATATATATATATATATATATATATATATAAATATATATATATAATATATATATATATAATATATATATATAATATATATATA